>JAVXUL010119370.1:0-15676 GCA_035590515.1 Trichilia minutiflora | reverse complement strand
TTTTTTTTTATTCGAGTATTACTGTATTTTCAAGGACTCATACTTCTACTAAGCTCGACCAGCTTATCATGGAATTTAGTCCTACCAATACTCTACTTAAAATCACGTGAGAGGCGGACGTGCTCTTTTTTTCCAGGAACCACGCTTTACAACTCTATCTTGAACTAACCCACTCTCCTTGAACCATCTTCCTTGGGAGTCTATAACTGTTTTATCATTTCTCATGGCGGCAGCAATCACAAGAATATACATATACTACCGTCTTCATACTTGTGTCTCTTTTGAACCATCGACTCGAATGTCACTTATTAGGACCGAAGAAGTCCACCTAAATTCCGAAGAGAACATACTTAGACCAAATGAATGAATACATTCATGGACTTGAATACCACTTCCAATGCAAAACATTAAAGCATTAGATATATTAATTCATTCCACTTATATATTACTCATTTACCTTATAACTTTCTAATATGAGATTTTTTCACTTCACACACTCACACTTAACATCCCAACATCAATGTCCTCTGGTTGCATTCCCCCAACTTTGACTGCATTTTTACCAGAAACATCTCTGCACATGGTTCCTTGCTTCCATCCATGCTCAGATCATATGGCAAGTAGAAACTGCAAAACAATTTTCAAACAAGAAAACAGATTTCAGCATATAAAAAGTCTTATGACCAGTTAAGCATAGATTACGATGATGACGTACTTTCTGATCTGAAACGTTAGCTAACTGCATTCTTTTGTTTCTTCCTGCTTTGTCTAAGGAAACTAGTTTTGTACGATTTTGGCCAATACTTCTAACATTTCATACGATTAATGTCAATACATGTACTAAATTCGTTCCACTATAGTATTTTATGATCTCTTCCCATTTCGTTGTTGAAAATATTGCGCCTCAAAGCAAACGATTCTTAGGACTCAAAAGGTAATCATATCTAATCAGCCAAAACCTTACTCCCCAAAAGATAGTAATGCAATGAGCTACCTCATTAGTTCTTCTGGCATAGATCTTTTACTGGAGGAATCATTCCTGCAGAAGTTCAAACTTTGACATCAGCAAACGAGTAGTTTTCATCCCAAAAGCTAATGTACTGAAACGACTATTTTGAGGGGACAAAAACAAATTCATGTAATCAACTCATCATTAAACTAAAAACAAAGAAGCAGAAACAAAGCATGGAGAACTTGACCCTCAAAATAAGCCTCTAGTTTTATTCCGATGAGCAGTTAAAATCAATCTTCATCTATGTACATTGAGAGATAAGTACAATGAATAACAGACCTGCTGATCAATATTCTGAACATACAAATAGACTTGGTCAAAATATTATAAATAGCATCAGTGATATGCCCCTTACCAAACAAATAGACAACCGGATAACCAAAAAGCCATCTGAAGCATATCAAAGCCCAATTTTATTGCATTAAGGTAAGATGGCAATCATATGGTGTTAATATATAAACCTTTTGAAGCAAATTGACTACTCATTTTTTGTCCTCGAATATAAAGATGTCAATGAGAGGAACACTCAACACAGGTAACAGATTTGTTTTTCCAGAATACAAGAAGACAACAAGTGATTCCTAAAATCTGTGTAATCAAAATTTGACTTTGAATAGTAACCTGAGTATCATGAATGCAGCTATTGCGATCAAAAAATTCCGAAGATTCAGAAGGCACATAAGACAAAAAGATGTAAAAGATATATACATCAATTTAATCCTACTCTTTTTCATAAATACCCATTATTTTAATTTATACAGCTTATATTTTACAGCAATAACACCTCTTGAAAGTCATGCTTATATTGTTACAATAATGGTGAGCTAATGAAAGCATCATTGTCATATTGGCATTTCGCATTTTACCTCACTCACAGAAAAAATTGAGGCATGTAGCAGTGAAGGGTACTGAAAAATGTCCATACCCTCTCTGCTGCAAAAAATAAAAAGAGAAGATATAGGATAAAATATGATAATTAGATGTCTTAACACTATCATTTTAACATGGTTCAATGGCATGTCTAGGTAAATCGAGGATAGTTTCTGTTTTGATCTACAAAGTCAAAGGTCATTATGATAAGTGGTTGGATGTTATGAGAGATAAAATGTTGTCCATGTTAGACAATAGAGTTTGAAAAGTGATTGAGTTACTTGAAGGATTCAAACTGATAGGTTATAAATGAGTATAAGAGACTAAAAGAGACCGTTAGAATGATTTTGAAAGATTTAAAGTCAAGCTAATAGCAAAAGACTTTACATAAAGAGAAGATAAATGTCAATACAACCTTTTTTAATGGTGAGTTGAGTGACGATGTCTATATGATTTAGTCTGAAGGTTTTAAAGAAAGTGGTAAGGAACAACTAGTATGCAAGTTAAATAAATTGATCTATGATTTAAAATAAGTTTCTCATTAATGGTATGTAAAGTTTGATAGTGGAATTATTTTTTTTTTACTTTATTGAAAATAAGGTTGACCAATGCATCTCAATGAAGATCAGTGAGAGTAAGTTTATTTTTCTTACTCTTTATGTGGATGACATTTTGCTTGTGAGCAATGATGTAGGTTTGCTCAATAAGACAAAGCAACTCTTGACCACAAGTTTCAACATGAAAGATCTTAGAGAGGTTTCTTATGTCTTGGATATTGAAGTTCATTGTAATAAATCTCATAAAATTCTTGAATTATCTCAAAAAGTATATATAAATCAAGCATTGAAGAGATTTAACATGCTATCATGAAAGCCTAGAAAAGTGTCTATTGTGAAAGAAGATAGGTTTAGTTCAGATCAGTGTCCCAAAAATGATTTTGAAAAGAATACAATGAAAAATATTCCCTATACATGTGCAATTGACTGTCTCATGTATGTACAAATTTTTACTAGATCAGACATAATTTTTGTTGTAAGTGTTCTTGGTCGATATATGTCAAATCTTGAACATAATCATTAAGTTGTAAGCAAAAAAGTGATGAGATATCTTAAAGGTACAAAAGAACATCTCATATATCTCATCACCACCTTATGGACATAGACGTGTACCAACAAGTGGCGTAGACATGGATAAAACGTAGGAATACGTGATTGTAGACATGTATCAAATATTTGTGATACGAATGTCACATTTGTTCCATTCCACACATTGTAACAAAGAAATTATCAGCAATGAAGAACCGGAAAGAATGGCACAAATTGATAAATTTGGAATGGAAAAATGAAAAATCAAAATCAATGCAGATAAAAGAAAACAGCAAAGAAATGATCCAAGAACGTAGCATTTCGAATGGAAAAATGAAAAATTCAAAATCAATCAAGAAAAAATAAAACAAAAAAGAATAAAGTCACACATCTGAATTGCTTCTGTATTATTATCTTGAGAATGAATGAAGACTCATTGAACTTACACATAGTGGTGGAGCCACTTTATTGCTAAGGGGGGCCATGCCTCCCCCGCTTCTCCCTAGCAACCCCCCCTTATCAAAAATCTAATATTTCAAAAATATATATATTGTTGAATTTATGATCACCGTCATTGGACTGGTGGGTGGATGCACGCAGAGACGTCCAAATCTTACTTGCAGAATGAATTCTCAGAGAAATTGAAGACTTGCAGTAATCTCTCTCTCGGTGGAATTTTTAGAGAATTTTTTGTGTATTTTTCATCTGCTTTCCACTGCCTATTTATAGAAACTAAATGGCAGTTATTTTTGGACCGTTTACGGTTTAATTTGGACACAAGCTTTGGGAATAATTGTGTCTGCCCATAACCATACAACGCTTCTGCACATGTCCTTTGATCACATGTATATTCAATAATTTCACCGGAGGCAACAATTGTACCTGGTGAAAAGGTGTTTTTGGCATTTAATCAAGAGATCATTACATATTTCAATTTTGCGTTGACATAAGATAGTTTTTATGAACATGTTGAGTATTATTTTGGATATGTATATTTTAACACGGTTTTGGATTTTGATATTGATGTATATGTTATATGATGATGACTTTGAGATTTTGTAATATAAGATGGGTGTTATGATTTGAATTTTCATGATGATCATTTATATATTATTATGGTCGATAGGCCGGTTATTAATATGTATTTGGTGATGAGACCAAAGAGGCTGAAATATTATGTTTTACTGTAGTTACAGGGTGTTAGTTTAGGGTGAATTTAGGTAGAGGATACTTAGGTGAGTGGATCATAGGTGAGACAAGTAAGGGAAGATGATTGATAGTATTATGAGATGAGATAGCTCACCTGTAAGTCGTGTCGAGAAGAGTCACAGATATCATCATGTAACTACTCGAGGTTAACGTTAATGATGGTATAGTTTTTATAAATTGCATGGATACTTTTATATTATATTAAAAGAATATTTTATTTAGTATTTATTGATTTTAAATTATATAGGAAATCCATTGATTGTCTCATAATTGCTCCTAATCAGAGTAATCACGGAGAAGGGTGGTCAGTCCAATGAATTTTGAAATAAACAAGCCATAGTTTTGAAATAACTTATAAACTATTTTTACATGGATTCATATTTAATTTTTATTTATTTAAAAATCTTTTTAATAACTGTATTTATTTAATAATATTATATATATTTATAACTATTTTAATTATTATCCACTCATAGAGTATATAATAGTATACTCATTCTCTCATACTTTATTCTTACTTTATTCTTGGATAAATTTGAGTTTACTGTAGTGGAAACATGATGGTTTATTTATTAGAATTTGGAACGTTCTAGTATATTTTTGTATTCGACTCACATCTTTACTAATCATGTCTATTGGGGATTGTGTAAATAAAATTGGTCATGCATTTTATGCCTAATATTCGTAAAAATAAATTTTATGAACTATTTATCGTATATTTTATGAATTGATTTATTTATCTTCTGGTAAGAATGTCGTAGCAGTTTTTGAAGTGCAGATTTATGAATTTGATAAGGTTTGTGGATGATTTTAGATTTGAACTGTTTTGAGAATGGATTGATTTGAGATGCTGCAGTTTGGGTTATTTGAAAAGATAAATCGGGAGTGTTTTTATGTTTTCAATTTGTAAACACCTTAGGAGCCTATAGGCTCTTAATATGTGTTGAATGGTTCTGAATGCATATGAGAAATTTGTGATAGTTGTTGTGTGTGGGTCTCATGGTTGGGGACATGATAAATTAAGCTATAAAAGGGGATCTGCATGGAATTTCCCACTAATATATGCCTGGAAAATGGACTATAAATTGCTTGGCAATTGGCTTTGCACAATGTAAAACTGGAGCAAACTCATTACTGTAGCTTTTCATTCCAGTTTTCCAACCTTTCTTGCTTTTCAGTTTATAGCTCTCTAGCAATGACACTGGAAACTTTATCATTCAGTTACTCCCTCACTGATTTTGTCATTAACAAGGGAATGGAGTAAAGGGTTTGTCTGAAATTGGCCCAAAATCTCTCCCTAAACAATATATCCATCCCCTGGAAGAAAGAATTAATGAGGCTTATATCCTACCTCAGGCATCAATTCCTGTAATTGATATGTCAAAATGGGGTGATTCAGAAGTTGCAAAATCCATTTGTGATCCAGCTGAGAAATGGGGATTCTTCCAGGTTGTTAACCATTGTGTTCCCCCGGAAATCCTGTACAGAGTCAAGGCGACGACTCGCTGGTTTTTTGGATTGTCAGTGGAGGAGAAGAACAAGTACTCGAAAGAATTTTCACCATCCAATAATGTGAGGTTTGGAACAAGCTTTAATACTCAGGCTGAGAAGGCCCTGGAATAGAAGGATTTCCTGAGCCTGTTTTATGTTTCTCAGGATGAAGCTTTGCTTTGTGGCCTCCTGCTTGCAGGTAAGGAAAATAAAATAACTCTTCATGTATCGAAACTTCAGATCAAGATTTAGTGCTCAACCTTATTTTGTTTTTAATTTAGGGATGAAGTGTTGGAATATATGAAGAGTTCCGAAGTTCTTATCAAAGGGCTGTTGCAAGTTTTAATGAATAGGGTCAAAGTGAATGAAATTGATGAAACAAAAGAAAAACTCCTGATGGATTCAGTGAGATCGAATGTCAACTATTACCCGATCTGCCCAAATCCTGAACTCGCAGTTGGCGGCCACCACTATGATGTCTCAACCCTCACAGTTCTCCTTCAGGATGACATCGGCTTTACATCTGAGCAAACGATGGAGAAAGCTGGATTCATATTCCTCCTGTTAATGGATCCTTGGTTATAAATATTGGAGACGCATTACAAATACTGATCAATGGTAAATAAAGAAGTGTAGAACATTGTGTGATTGCAAATGGAAGCAGGAACAGAATTTCTGCCCCCATTTTCGTCAACTCCATACCTCGAGATTCTGTGTCCATCGCCGGAAGTGCTTGCAAATGGGGAGAAAGCAGTCTACAAGCCAGTTTTATACTCGGATTATGTCAAGCATTTCTTCAGGAAAGCCCATGATGGGAAGAAAACTGTTGATTTTGCTAAGCGAAGCAATTCTTAAACAGTTGCATACTGCTTTTCTTTCTCTTTTTATCTTATTCGTGCAAATTTATATCTATAGTCATTTGGTGTAAAATTAATCTATGTTGAAGGTTGATGTCAGTGTATTATTGTAATTAATAAAGTGTTGCCGTGTTGGTACTTCAGTTTTTATTTCCTAAGGTACAATTTGGAGTGCATTTAAATAACCAATAGAACTATCTTTGTTGTGTGGATAGATTGTTATACCATAATATTAAAAAAAAAAAGTTAAACCATGGAATGATCCCCGTCTTGCCTCTCTTTCGTGTTTCGAATTTACTCGGTGAATGAAGCAGTCACGACCACTTCATTTGTATGTCCAAAATTTTTATCACCGAATCCTATCATTTACCTTTCAGCAGCTTAATTGAATTTAAAGATGAATGGATTTCTTTACCTCTTAACTTTTTATTCTATTCCTTAAAGACATGGATTCCAATTTCTTATTTTAAAGAAATTTAAAAAATAGTGTAGAAATCAAGTACCCTATCCAGAATTTGCCGATGGCCTTTTTTTGCTTTAGTTTTTACGTATTTTGAAGAATAACGTTCATTGTTTATACGCTGCCGACTTCATTAAGTTACTGTTTTTGTCGTTTTAGTTTTATACATAATTTGAAATATAAAGTTCATTATGCCCTGCCCCACCGACCTGATTAGGTGTACTCTTTTTTCTTATTCAACAAAATTTTCTGGTTTCATCAAATTTCAACCAAAAAAATATTTAAAAAATTGGCTAAGACATCAAGCACTGTATGTTTCCCACACTCTCAATTACAAATTACAAATAAAAAAATATGTGGGTATTAATAATTTCAATTAGCAAAATCTCTAAGAGTGATATTATACAGATAATTTTTCTCTTACATTTTTACACATTTAAAACCCAACCCACTTTGTATGCAAAAATAAATTAAGAAATTCTTTTTTTAAAGTTGGTGTGAGGAGAAATTGATTCTTTAATTTTCAGTTTCTTTGCATGGCAAGAGACTTAATCATGCAATGAATGAAATGGGTTTGTCTTGTTTTGGGGTAATTAATTGTTTCAAGTCTAATCATGCAATGAATGAAATGGGTTTGTCTTGTTACTAAACAAAACAAGTATTTTGATAATTAGACACAGCAGAGAAGATTTCATTATCTGATATTTTATACAATTCACCAAGAACAATTATTAAGCGTGTGCTGTCATCAACAATAATGCATGCATCTTCGAAGCAAATTCCTAAATAGCATGTGCAAATTATTTCAAGTTTTTAGACACTATAACTATAACTATTCGTGTGTGCTTGGATCAATATTCAATTGCACCACCACAGGTTGCTCAACTGATATCTTCCAAGCTGATTAATGGTACCAACAGCTGCATCATTGGTTGATGATGCCTCGTATTTAGAGTTGTCAAACGGACTGGTGATCCGCGAATCGATCCGTTTAACCTACCATTTAAATGAGTTAGGATGAAAAAATTGGTCCGTTTAATTCGCGGGTCAATTTAACTCAGTTCGTTTAACCTACGGGTTAAATGGGTCAATTCATTTAATTTGTTAGTCGGCTCGTTTAACTCGCGGGCTGGTTCGTTTAACCCACCTAATTAAAAAAAATAATTTAATTTTTTTTAATCTTTATATTTAGATGATAATTGATTATATTTGAATGTTAATAATGATATTAAACTTATTATTTATTAATATTGAATGATGTTGGATTAGTATATTTTGATATTTGAGATCATGTGTTTAAATTTAAAATTATTGATGAAACTTTTATTTTACTTGTTAAAATTTTTATATGTTAATTTATAATATAGTTAGTTTATATCATATTTAAATTATAAATTTATTATTGCTATTAAAATATTATATTTACTAGTAATTAGTGTATCATATATATATATTTTAAATTAAAAATTTTTAAAGTCGGTCCGCGGATCAGTTCGTTTAGGCTCGTTAATTCACGGGTCGAGTTAAGACCAATAAAATATTGGTCCGCATAATAAATGGACCGATTCAACTCGATCCGTTTAAGTATCGATCCGCAATAAACCGAGTCGAACCAAACCTATCCGATCCGTTTGACAGGTCTACTCATATCTCACCAATTTTGTCATACATTTAGAAAAAATAAATGAATAATAATGCAGCAGATACGATACATGGTTAACTTGGGTTTGTATTGCAATAATTACTCTTGGTGCATTGGGATTGTTATACTTCCTTATATTTCCTGGACAACTAGCCGTTTTATTTTAAACTGTCATTTTTCTCATACTTTTTGATTTAGTATTTCATTAATTTTTTAAAAATTATTTGATACCCTCTATTTTTAAATTTTATTATTAAAAATTAGATTAAAATCAAATCAAATCTTATAATTTATGATGACAAAATTAAAAAATACGAATGTATCGAATTATTTTTAAAAAAATAGAAGAAAAATAGTAATTTACCCTTATTTTGATAACTTATCTATTTTTTTTTAATGCATTTCTTGTATTTGTATTATTTTCGAAGTAGCACACACCAAGTAATCGATGGAGCATACCATGGCCGACTAGAATTTTTACTAAATTTACTCGAGTCCATCTATAGTAATTTTGCTTGTAAATGTATACTATGTTGGATACTACAGTAATCAAAGTCAAGGTTTATTATCAATAATAAAATAAAATTTTAAATACAGTAAATAAAATAATTAAATAATATATTATAAAATTAAAATCAATCTCACAGAACGTATGATAAAGGTTTGTACGGATGTAATATTTTAAAATAGTATTTTTCCGCTTCTTAGATTGTTTGAAGAATAACGGAGACTGTCTCTTAGGATTCAACTATCAAATTTTTGAAATTGAAACAATTACAATTTGAAAATCAAGTAAAGTGCAAACTGTTTTTGACAGACAGATTGTAAAAAAAAATTATTGTTTTTCTTTCTATTTTTTGTAATACCATTCTTCCTTTTATTTATAAACAAATTGATCAATAAACATAACTCTTGGTAGCGTTATAATTTTTCATAAAAAATTATAACTTTTTAATTTAAATATATAAATATATAGTATTTCTGAAAAAATACAACGTTTCTGAAAAATTATAATCGTTGAATTTAAAATATAATTAATTAAAAAATATATTAAAATATATATATGCTTATGTGGATATGGGTATGGGTGTGGGTGGCTATGAGAGCTCCAATAAGGCCCACCCAACCTTGTGGCCAACCAAACTCCCCCCTTGAATTAGAGTTATATATATACTATATGTAAAAGATTCTTTTTGTCAATGCGGGACTTTGAGTTTTTACTATTCAAACACATACACACTAATAATACCCCATACTTGAATTAAAAAATTCAAAGTCACATTTAAAAATTCAACAGTTGTTTTTAGAAAAAAATTCAATATGTTATATGTCAGAAAAGTGCTTTTGACTTAAACTTATCCCTAGTGAGTTTATATCGAATCTACTTAGTGACGCAGTATAAATAACTTCTTGAACTATTCACTTTATTTTAGTAAACCAAGACAATATGTGTTACATCTTAACTCGTGGGTCCCACCTGTGATAATCGCCACAGACCTCCAGGGTGTACTCATTCACACAGAATATAACCTGTAGGCCTATAAGGCATTCACAAAATCTGTTTGCAAAACACTTCCAATAACAAATCAGCCTAACACCCAAACTTCATTATAATAAAATCAAACCTCAAGCACTTCAAATAAATATGTATACTCATACATCAATAAAAGTACATGTTCAAATAAAGTCTAGGGGAAATCAATCCCAACTCAAAAATGGAATTCAAATATTTATTACAAATCTGTTTATCGTTCATAAAAGTTTAACAACAAAAAAAATAAATAAATGAACACTAGTAGACTACGCTATCTACCAAGTGAGTCAATTTGGCTATACCTGAGCCTTCAGTTCTGGAGCAATCACCACCACCTGAGCTTATCCTGTCGCTTTCCCTGAAACTGAGAGGTGAGGGGAGTAAGTATATGGAAATATACTCAGTGAGTGAACCAAATAAATTATAAATTAAACCATGTAAGGGGTATGTATATATTCAATTAAACTTTAAGATAGTAAACGAGAAGAAAACTTATTTATTTTAAAAGTTTCCAAACCACATCATGAAAATCGTTGGGTTGGCTCCTTTCTCGGCAACTACCCTGGCTGTGGGTGTTCCCAGACCATCAGTGGATTTTGTATGCAAGAAAACATACTGGTTCATAAAAATAGATTTAAGATGCAACAGTTATAAAATATGCGGTTTTATCAAAAAAAGGTGCCCAACACTAACGTTTGCCTCGAGTCGTCACGGGGTGACATCCGTGATTAACTCGACGAGACTCATAGGTGGAGAAATCCAATCACAACATCACAACACAACTACAATCATATAACGGTCTGCCTATGCAACCTCTACTCACTTAGGTGACCTCTCTCCCAGGTCAACTCTAGGCTACCATTATACACTCACCTGGGGGTCCACATCCCGGTGAACACCTCCCCAGGCTACCACCCTGTAGCTACAGTAAACTGACACTCAAGGTCGTTATCTCCAATACATATAATCACAAAATCTTAGCCTAATGGCCATGTCATCATCATAATATAAAATAAGGTCAAATGGTCGCATTATCACATAACAACAATAGATCTGGCCCACTGGCCATGTCATCAAATAAAACATATCACAAAATACCAAATCCATTTCAAAACCATATATAACACGAGTATATACACAATTCTTTATATTTGAAAAGAAATAAGGAAAACATTTATAAACATATGCA
Source organism: Trichilia minutiflora (assembly GCA_035590515.1). Taxonomy (NCBI): domain Eukaryota; kingdom Viridiplantae; phylum Streptophyta; class Magnoliopsida; order Sapindales; family Meliaceae; genus Trichilia; species Trichilia minutiflora. The sequence goes on along the minus strand of JAVXUL010119370.1, from coordinate 4,327 downwards.
TATCATTTTATTTATGAACTAAACAAACTTATAAATAAAGAAATGACATAAAAAGGATGTCCACTCACAACTTAGGGAGGGTATACACTCCCTAGTTTTCCTCGTTTCTCGGTGAGTCACGCGAGTGCCTCGATCTCAAACCGTCATCTAACCATACATATAAAATTACTATCAATACTCGTTCCAATATGTACATGAATTTGAATGTATGAAATGCGTGCTAACCCCGGATTTCTAATGTCGAACTACTATACGACATTATCTAAAATCCCCATAACACACTCAGTTATCTAATTAGTATCGACATGGACCCACATTGTAGCTAAATCAACTTATTACGACTAACATTTGTGATTTCGCCTGGTGGGTCCCATCCAATCACCAAAATAATAATCAGAGTTACCGTTCACGTTTACCTAAAATCTCCGAATTTATATTTCTAGCTTCTTACGATTTCTACGACTCCTTTACAACTTACATTGCACATAAAATCTAATATTAAAGCGATAAATCTAAGAAAATAGATACGAAAACCCATACGAATCAAAATACCTAAAATGATAAAATGAATATATGGATGAGTTAGAATCGAAGCTACGAACCTCGTGGTGTGGTTGGTTTGCTTCGATTTTGCCTCTAACTCAAAAAGCCCCAAAGTCTCCCAAGAACCCTAGCTCCTCTTTTGCGCGAATCTGCATTTCTACCATCAAATCAACGCTCTCAGCGTGTTAGACGTGTAGAATGCAGCTCGTCTGCGAAGAGAAATTGAGATTTTGGCAAAATGTGGCAAAAATTTAGAGAGAGAGAGGCAAGGAGAACATGAGAGAAAGGAGAAGAGAAGAAAGAGGAAGAAAGCTGGAAAAATCTGACCCTTGACCCCTATTTATAGAAAAATGATAAAATTATCATTTTGCCTTTAAGTTTTCTTAAGGAGGAAGCTTCTAGAAGAGGGTAAAATCATCAATTCGTGCCGATTCGATTGAACGAACGAACGAACGAAAAGATGTTCGGCCGAACGAATCCACACTTCGATTGAACGAATCTCTTATTCGGTTGAACGAATCCCAATTCGATCGAACAAATCCCCCTATTCGTTCGAACGAATCTAAAGCCAAAAATTTCCAGAGAGTCTTCAAAATTTTGGTCGAACGAACCAACCATTTCGGTCGGTCGAACCCGCCAAAATTCAAAATCTCACTTAAATATTCTCCACTTGAGCCTAGAATTACACCCACAAACACATGGGATATAAAATGAATACAGATGTATGAACTAGAGAGGTAAGAAATGACAAATATACCATCGGGATAAAACACGGGGTGTTACAATTTAATTGATAATATTTGTAATTTGGATTGATTATGCGTCAATAAAGATACATTAATCGCCATAGTTCAATAATAAAGATTAGATTGGGTTAGATTGTTTGAGGCGTTAAACTTATGACTATTATTTAAAATGTGGTCACATAAAAGCTTTCTTATTAATTAGCCCGAGAGTCGTTTTCGAATAAATAAAATTTTGTTTTCAAAATCGATTAATGTAGCCCAAATGGGATAATGTTGGATTTTTATGGGCTTACATTAAATCGTTGTTATAATTTTATTAAAAACGAGCTAATATCATAGTCATTGAGTAAAGTGGACCCAATTATGTGATTTAAAGAAAATTGGGCTTATCTTATATAACGGGCTAGTTTTGGCAGTCAGTATAGGCCATGGGTTATATTGAAGCCTTTGATGGCAAGGCCCAATAAAAACTAATCAGGGTTAGGCTAGGTCCCCTCTCTAACTCTATATAAAGGAAAGTATAGGTTTTAAAACCTTAACCTACCTTCTTTCCATTGAGTAGACTGTCACAAATTAGAGAATAAAAAAAAAAACCTAATCTTTATTAAAATACTGCGTCGAATAATCAGAAGAGATACGAATCTCTAACACATAATTATATTCTATATTTATATATACGAGATGTTGATGAACATGATAATTATAAAATTACAACATTGATTTATAAAGATATCTTTTCGTATTTAACTGTCTAGGCCTCCTTTATTATTTTCCAAAACACTTTTTTATTTTTATTTTCTTTATAAATAAACAAATTCTTGTCTAATTGGATGTTTTACGAAAATAATTTTTAACGAAAGAGACGTGAAAACAGGGTTTTGTTGTTTTACAAGATAATTCATTCCTATTAGAATAATATTTTCTTATTACAACAATATATGATTTTCAAAATTACAATATCTTGTAGTTTTACTGAAAATAATTAAATTATTGATATATTTAATAAAATTATAATAACACTTCAAAAAATAATAATAAGAGTAACTATAAATTCCAATCGTTTTATGTAAAAACTGAAAATATTTACATCAATTATTAAAAAATATATTACATAGGATATATTTAAGTCAGTATATTAAAATTAGTTTAAAGTTATGGTGCTATTTGTTTTTCTTTCAAATTTAATAATAAAATAAAATAGTATTTTAAAATTACGTACCGTGGTTATGGTTTGTGGTTTAATAACTATTTTGTTTCACTTTCTAATTGAGTTCTAACTTCAGAGTGGTTGGGGGTAGAAATATAATTATAAAAAATATTTTAAAATTACAAAATAATTTAATTATATTTATATTTTTTAAATAATTAAAATTAATTAAATATGTTTTATACATGCATAATAGTAATTACAGGAATGATTTCAAATTCAATTCTCAAAATATTCTTCGCAAACATGTTTTGCAATTCTTATTTACAAAAATATAATTCAAGAAACATTACTTTTGAATTATAAAACATTAATTCAAAAACATTATTTTTATTTTTATTATGTGAAAAGACCACTTTGAAAACAATTAATATCGTTAATTTCGAGGCAATTTGATGCTGACGGGTTAACATGAAATTTGACTGTCTAATGTGCTCATTATTTCTATAATATGGCTAGAAAGGATTTGATGGGTTTTACGTGTTAGTTTCCTTTTGTTTGGATTGAGAAATTGCTATGTTTTTGAGATTTTCTTTGTTTTTGTTATTCACAAGTTGTCAAGACAGAACAAGAAATTTTCCTGTCCAAATCAAACAGAACTCTTTTTTCTAAATTCTTTCCTTGCCCAAAGTTATTTTTTCCCGGTTCGTGTCCTTTAACATTTGTGTTGTTCTTCTTATTAATAATTTTATGAATTCTATCAAGTTCTTCAAACGTGGTCTTATGATAAGTATTACTTTTTCAAAGTTGTAAGTAGCATGATTTTCTTTGCTCATGACATCTTGTATGTGACTTGTTAACGTGTTTACACCCCACTGCTACGGCGTTGAATGTGAAATGGAATGTTGAAAGCAGCTTATTATTTTGTTAACCGTATTCTTACCCTTTGTTTTATCTGGGTCTTTACTTGTGTTTTAGAAAACTAAACCTTGTTTTTAATCCAGAAAACATAGACAATTTAACAGTACATGTGGTCCCCAGGGATGACGTTTTGAGTTCATAATTCCTATTTAAATAATATGTTATAATTAATTAATAATTGTAATTTACTTTTAATTATGTGATTTGGTTTGTAATTACAGTGTGTGCCACTCTACCTCTCTAAGATGGCTTCTTGCAGATCCAGAGAAGCTTTGAACATTAGCTTTCGATTATCAATCGCCATTGGAATTCTCTTATAGCCAATGTGTTGAACTACTTTGCTCAGATTAATAGTGGATGGGGATCGATGGCCTTTGAGTTTGGATGGTGCGATGGAACCAGTTCTAATCATCACTGTTGGTTCATTAGTCCTTCCTGTCACACCTAATTCAATGACTGAACGAAGCCAGGGAGAACTTGAATAGCGTTTGTGCTGTTGAAGAAGAATTTAGTCGACCTTGTTGCAGATAGTGAAGCATCTAACAAAGTAGAACATCCTTAGAGGAATTCGATAAAAAGGAAATATAGACCTCAACTTCTTTGAAGAAAAAAAATATTAGCCTCAGTTTATCTTTCTTCCAACAGTTTGCTGGTAGTATTGATGTGATTATCTTTTACACTCCGTAAACAAGTGATTGCAGCCCTGACCTGAACGGGATCTAAGTCTAACAGTTAGTAGGAATGAATTTGCTAAAATTTATCAAGGAGTATCCTGATTTGTTAAAATGAAAAGCTTCAAAGAAAAAATCAAAATGGTACAGCCCTAAATTGCTGTCCAGAACCAGTGTTAATAGGGTTACATTTATTTTTACGATTAAATTGCTGTGGCAATCATTTTTATTTTTTTGCGGCAACAAACTAGCTATTACAAAATGGTTTTTATTTAATAGGAAATGAACCAATATTTTTT
>JAVXUL010119340.1:0-17059 GCA_035590515.1 Trichilia minutiflora | reverse complement strand
TAATTGGCGGGTATCTATTATCAGACCATTTAGGCTCTTTCATTTTCAAAAATTTCTCAAAAGCGTTCAATCTATACTCAAGCATCCAACTAGGCTCCCCTTTTTTAGAAGATAATAAACGAATCGTCTCTGTCGAGAGCCCTTTGGGGATCGCATCAGAGTCTATATCTATATTAAACCCGAATTTCTTATCGTAATCACGATTGCGTAAAATTTCTTGAATTTTGTTGCTCGAATTCTGTGTTGAAGTTGACAAATTACCTGATAAAGAATCGGGTTCCGAACTGATTATATTTGCACCGTAGCCGACATCCGCTCGAATCTTGGAAACCCTGCGGGGTTTGGGGTTTAAGGATTTGGGATTTTCGAGCTTTGGATGAAACCCTTTTGTGAGTTTCGGTGAATCGATGCTTGTCTGCGGAGAAAAGCTTGAGATTCCGTTAGCTAGCAGAGAAGTCATGGTTGTGGATGAGAACTGAGATCACAGAGAGAGACAAGAAATATGGAAAGCGAAGATGCTTATTTCGTTTCTGTTTTTAGTATTTCTGGAAACAAATTAATCTGCCTTTCAGATTTTCTCTTGGTTAGAATTTGTTGATTGCATCGTGTGCAACACACGTACCCGTTTGGGGAGGATTTTGATGGGACCCACCAAAATTCAAATAAGCTAGAATTATTATAAATTTTTTAAAAATAATAAATAGGTTGATGTAAATCAATTTTTCCCCTAATTTTTATATAATACTCACTATAATTCTTATTTATTTAACTACAAATTAATATTATTAAAAAAAATTTAATTTTATTTTCAAAGTATATCATAATCACTCATCCTAAATTTCTTTTAAATATTATTTACATTTATTCATCTTATATTTTTGTAAGAGTAAATTTCTTAGAATAATGTACTAGTAAAAATATTTTATACAAATTCATGTATATAATATAATATAATATAATTAATTTTTATTTAATTTATATTATTAATAATTTTATATATTTATTAACTAATACTATCATCTTATATTATTTTATACATATAAATATTTTAACTTAATATATATGATTCATGCAATAAATTTCTCAATTTTATTATTTTTGATAATAAAAAAAATTAATTAATACATGCTTTTCAAAATTTTAGTTGAAAAAACCTTTAAAGGCCTTTGAAGAAGGCCCGTAACCATAAGAAAACCTAATTGACTGACGGCAAACGACGCAGTTTTGTCAGTTTCCTTGAGTTTCGGCTATTTTCCCTGTCCCGCGAGCCGAGCGAAGAAGGCAAAATAAATATCGAAAGCAAAACAAATAAGACAAGAAAAAATTGAAACAGAAAAAACTTCCCACCACTAATAAATAAAAATCTCCCTCGATTTTGGCTTTTCTGTATATTTCACACACACTGTTGCTCTCCGAGCGGCCAACTCACGAGCGTAAGTCTCTTTAAACTAAATATTTTAACATTTTTGTTATGTTATATTGTCGTTGATGTTGATCGTTGCAAATTGTTGTTAATGCAAAAAGGGTGAGAGAAACTGGAACTGATGAACGAAATTTTACGATGTTAAATGAGATAGTTGTTTGTTTTTGGGTGTCTAAATTCAAAGATCTGGCTAGTTTAATTTGTTCAAGAATGGGGCTTTATCAAAATCTGTTGGGTGCCCACATTGTTATATGGTTCAGTTTTCAGATTTTTATGTTGTTTGTGTGTATGTTTTTGTTTTTTTTTGGTTTGTTTGATGTGAAAATTTTATTGGTGCAAAGATATGAACTTTAGAAATTACGAAAGTTGGAGGGTTACACATGAAAAGTTTAAATGGGAGATTAGGAAACATGAAACTTATAAGAATGTTCCAATGGACAGGTTTAGGGTCCCAGTAGCAAAAATAATGATGTCTATTTTGTGATAATTAGGAGGTAGTGTGGACTGATGAGTATAGAGAATACACTAACAAAAGAAAAAGAAGAATAAGATTCTGAGGTTAATTTGTGTAATGGTAGAGTAGAAAAATGAATTACAATGGTGATAATTCATTCAGTTAGAGGCATCCTATCAAAATTTTTCTTACTTAATGTCATTTCAGTTCTTGCTTATTGCATTGTTATATTTACATTTCTGAACCCGTACTTTTTCAGCCAGTTTAGATGTTATTTTTTGCCCATATCATAGATTGAACTCAACCAAGAACAGATAATCCTGCATTTATGCTTATGTTTTTTAATACCTATTCTCGATTTGGCTCTTTTTATGCTTTGCTAATACAATTTGACCTTGGTATTGCTATTTATCAAAGGTTACATGGAAAAGATACATTAGTTTAAAGACACAAACAAACCACAGTAAAATTTTTTAAATTGGATCAACCGTTGTTAAATTATGGCCATCCATGGTTTTCTTGTTTTGTATGCAAATGGATGAGATAATTAGGGTTGGATTGGGATCAACATAGGTTGCTCATATTGACTTCGTTTTGTTGCACATGTTTCGATCTTCATTTATATTGAATAAAGATAAAATCTCATGTTATTCAAATTGATTTCCTTTTGTTGCTCATGTTTTCATTTATATTGAAGAAAGATAAAATCTCATGTTATCTATATATATGTTCCTCAAGTACAATATTTATACAGCAAACTAAAGAAGATTTTTGTTAGTGTATGCCTTAAAAACTATTTGTGTTGTCGGTTAGTTTCCTAGGGAGAGAAACTTCTGTTATGCATATTTTAGGCCATTAGAAACCAATAATTTTGAGACCACAATATGCTTTGAATTCGTTTTGTTCTTTCTGGAAAGCAAACTTTGTCACTCCAATGTTCATTTTTCTGTAGCTAATGGATTAAAAGATTTTTAACCTCATATCATAATCTTCATCATCATTTATGTGCATTTTCTATTTGCATCCATTTATTCTAGTTGTTTCATGTAAAATTTAGTTTGGTGAGATACCCTTAAACAAGAGTTATGTATAAGGTTTCCACTTAAGAGGTAGAGAGAGGTGTTATATTCTACTAATAATCCCTTGGACTTTGTCTTCAAATTGTTAACTAGTAGATTATTCTTGGACTGCGGATCCTCTTAAGCAGTCCCAGTGGAGTCTTCATTGTTTATGATCAACCCATTTCAGCTAATGTTCTTTCGTCTTATTCCATATGAAATTCTACCTTTGTCTTCTCATGTAAAATAAATGCATGCATTTCTACAAATATTGACAATTCTAATAGGTTTTGCTTGTGGAACATTATTTTATTTTTTATTTTTTGAAAATGATTAACTTCCTAACTCTAATTCCATTAGGCAGGCATGTATTTAACTTTTTAAACTTGATTACTCAAATCTATGATTACCGCTCTGCAATACGTTGGTCCACTGTCTGTATCCTACTCTCTTTCTTTGGACCATATCATCTTTGTGTTCCTTGCCTGCAGCCAATTGAATTTGGTTATTTAAAATTTTCAAAGATGGGTGTTTGTCTGGCCATCAAACTAGACTGTTTGAACTATGATTTTATTTGTATCAAATTGCACAAATTTTTTATTTTTATTTGTTTTATTGATTTTGTAGCATATCTTTCGGGGTCTTGATTATCTTTGCTCTCCTTTCTGAATTTGGGACAGTACTATTAATTGCAATCAAAATTTAAAATTAGTATTATGTTCTGGGGTTCACTTTACCTTTCCTGAACCATTATCTAGATAAAACAGTTGATTGTACAGCTGTATTCCTTAGAAAACGTGTGAAGATGGATGTCAATATGAATATCCATCTGATTTCACAGTAATGGCTTGTCTATAAGTGGGGAGAGGCACTAGTTTTTCATATTCTAGAAGTTTACTAGGGCATACACTGTTGTCTGCTTACAATGGTAAATATTTTAACATCTTCATCATATATTCTAATTGACAACACAAAGAATTTGTTTTGAAATTTAAACAGCTTATTCCAATGAGTAGGATTTACATTACTTATAAATGGTCTGATATATTTGGCTTCTTGCTGAGTAATCCAGATGCTATTGAGATTATATTTTTGTCGGAACTCAAGTATTTTGAGCTACCATTGTACTATCATGACAATAGAAATTGCAAATTGTTGACTGATGACTTGTATGTGTTAATAGAATGCTATTCCTATTCTCGACCATCAGTTGTTTTATAGAGATTAATAAAGATAAGGAATTTACTACTTGTATGCAGTGATAAATAAATAGCAGTTTTGCATTATTTCTTTAGATATGAACCAGCAAAGTCAAGGGACCATCTCATTTTCTCCAGCAGATCAGCCAGTAAAACGAAAACGTGGTCGTCCTCGTAAGGATGATCCTCAACTTCAAGGGGAGAACTTGCCTTTAGTGCCTGGATCTGAGAGTGTCAAGAAAAACAAACAGATTGTGGGTGCAAGTAATGCTGCTCTTGACAACATGGTGGGTCAGATGGTGTCTGGTGTCATTGAAGGTTCATTTGATGCTGGATATCTTCTTAATGTTAAAGTAGGTGATACTGACACTCAGCTGAGGGGTGTTGTATTTTTACCAGGGCGATTCACTCCAATCACTGCAGCAAATGATGTTGCCCCAAATGCTAAGATGCACAAAAGAAAAGAGATCCCCATCCCAGTTCAAGATCCTCAATCTCAGCAGCATAGTTTTGTTCCTCTGTCAGAACAAATTAATCAGCAAGCTACTGAATTTAAAACAGATGTGCCTAAAATTCCAGATCAAGTTCCACCACCCTCTGGACTTCAGTCAGATGTACCAACTGCAGGTGAGGACCAATCTGATGCTGTTATGACCCCTTTAGCTGATAAATTACTGACGAATGAGACAGGTCTGTCCTTTGGAGAAAAAGCTGTGCCACAGCAGATATCAGAGTCTGTACTTGAAAGCCAAACTGCTTCAATTATGGCACAATTAAAACATGATAAAGTTAAACAGAACCATGAGCAGCCATATATTAGTATGGGTATAGAGGCATCCAAAAAATTGGAGCCTGTTTCTGCACCATTTGTCGATATGATGCCATGTACCGGAAATGTTACTCAGCTGCCTCAAGTTGACCTTCAGCCATTGAATTCAGACCTCAAGCCAAATGATTTAGTTCCCAATGAAGTGAAAAGTCTGAACATTGAAGAAAACCAGAATGCTGTGTTTACTAAACCTAAATCCATGCCTTCTGAAAGTACTGTATTTACTAAACCCGAATCCATACCTTCTGAAAATGCTGTATTTACTAAACCTGAATCCATGCCTTCTGAAAATGCCGTGTTTACTAAACCTGAATCCATGTCTTCTGAACCAATTGGAATCGGCTTTTTGATGGATAATTCAAGCCTTGAACAGAACCAAATTCCTTTATCTACTGAACCTAAATCCATGCCTTCTCAACTGATTGGAACTGACATTATTATGGAGAAGCAGAATTCTCCAAGGAAAGATGCACCAGAAGATGCACTATTAGAGCTTGCTAACAAGACCATCTCTGGGGAGGATAAATATCTTGCTGTTGGTGAATCTGCTAACATTAGTGCTGAAGGTTCATGCTCTGCAGCAGCGCCCAGCCTATCAGTAATGATGCTTGGGGGAGAAGCTATTTCATCCGAACCCAATATTGGAAACAAAGGATCAGTTCTGCCAAGAGTAATGGAAACCCAAATATGTAGCTCTTCTGCTGCTACCCATGATGCGGATTCTGACATGAAAGCTGTCATGGCACACACACATTTAGATTTATCAGGCGGTGTCAACCTATCCAGTTCAGGATAAAAGACCGTTGAGACTCTAGACGGGAAAAATGCCTCTGCATTGAAGGCATATATTATGAACGCTTTCCGAATAAAAAGGTTTAGCATGCCTTGATTGCTAACACCAACAATTGAGGGTTAACGAGTAGGTGCTTATAGGTAATCCAGAGTTTGGTATCATCTACTCTGGATAATTTTGTAACGTGAATTCTTGAATTCTGCTTTTCACCTTTGGTATTTAGCATTTATGGAAAATTTAGGTTCAAGAATGAGATTTTTTTCTGTGCAATCATAAGGATTCTGCTGTTTGTGGTTGAAATTTCCAGTTGTCCCTGTTGTTTCTTATTTTAGTTTGCTCCAATGCTTACTGTTCATTACTAATGAAAAAGGGTCCTGCACCGCCTAGCTTGCTGATGCCGATCAGCCGATATTACAGTCAAGCTGGCAACGATTAATTGACCAGCTCTAATGTTCTGGGATAAAAAATTCATTGAAAGGTCAATTTGGTATTGTAATATAAGAGATTAAATAGAAGATTAGAAAAATTGATTTTTAACCTTTTTATATATAAATTCTTTAAAAATAATATAATTTTTTCTAAAATTTAAAAAAAAATTGACTAAAGTTAAATGAATATTAATTAGTTTCATTTTTTTCTTACGAAAAAAAAATATTAGTTTCATTTTGTACGATAAGAATCATCCTTGAATTAATTTTTTCATATTATTCAGTAACAATTTTAATTAAAAAAAAATTTGACCAGTCTCATCCAGGCCAACTTGATTGAAATCTTGGTTCAACTTCGTCAAAAACACTGATTATCTTGTCACTGTGGCCTGAATTCCTTCTTCTTTCCAGTAGATTCCTCACTGAAGCTTCAACCTAGTTTAGGTCTCCATTTTTTGCCCCCGTTTTACATTTACTTACTCTAAACGCATTTTTTTTTAAATTTTTTAAAGAATTGAAATCTGTGCAAGTTTGCTGTAGATTTCAGTTTATACTTGTTTGTTTCCCGAGCAAATCCAAAAGGAAACATACAGTTGAAATCCGTGGACTTTTTATTATCGTTTCTGGTTGCTTTTGACATTCGGACCTCTCATAGTGGAGGTTAGTTGAATCTTTTCTTTTTTGGATTTTTTTGCTAAATTTATGACTATTAATAATGTTTAATAATTAGCTCCACGAATAGTAATTATTGTTCGCAATTTCATGATGTGGGTTTCAAGTTTAGAATTTTTTTTTTTTACTGTTTAGATAATTGAAAATCTTGAATGAATGCGGTGAAAAAAAATATCTTTCTCTTTTCGGCTTTAATGGAGATGCAAAATTCATTTTCTAGTTGACTATTGTATCCTGGTTCTTCTTGTATCTATGTGTCAAACGGGACAATTAAAAACCATTTAGAATATTTTTGCAGGATGGACATAATCTCACAGTTGCAAGAACAATTGAATCAAGTTGCAGCTATTGCTTTTAATACCTTTGGACAACTGCAAAGGGATGCTCCTCCTGTCAGACTTTCTCCAAACTACCCAGAATCACCAGCTGTTAATCCTACGGAGAATGCCGCAAACTTCGCGGAGCAACCCAAGCAAATGAGTGCTGCTCTTGTAAAAGCTGCTAAGCAGGTTTGTGGTTTACTGCAATTGAGTATCTGTTCAACATTCAGTATAATAATTTAGGTATTACTAAAACCAGCTATCTCTTCTCATCGATAGTTGCTGGTGCACCTTTTGGTGACGATCATCAATTAGGTCAAATTCATGTGAGTGTTTTCAGCTAAATAGTGCCATTTTTAAAGGATTTTTGGTACTCATCAGATACAATAGACTTTGTTTTGTGGTCTTTTTGAGGCTAAATCATTGGATGCTGGTTTTGAAGTATACATTTTTCGTGTAGATTGAAGTAGTATTTGGTGAAGTTCATTTAGATGGAATTTGCAGAACACTGCAACAATTTTTGAACAACTCGTACTTCTATAGGAGTGAAACTATCCATGATGGTTTGGAAAATCACAGGTAGAAAATTTAGGGATAGAATCTTTGTTGGCCTTTGACGTAACCAGATAATGGCTGCATTCAATGCTCTCCTCTTTGGTCATCAATTGCCTCATTTTATGTCCACATATAAATGATATGATGTTTATATATTGGCAAGTATTGTGCTTACTGAATTAATTAATGAGAAAGTAATGTAATATATTGCTGCTTGTTTCTCTTGCAGTTTGATACATTGGTTGCAGCACTTCCATTGGCAGAGGGTGGTGAAGAAGCTCAACTGAAACGGATTGCAGAACTCCAGGTATAAACTGTGGAGTTAGTAGATTAGTTTCTCCATTATTACTGACATATCTCGTTTTGTTTATTTAATTGTCCTTCCATATGGTAATTTCACCGCCTAGGCTAAAAATGATGCGGTGGGCCAAGAACTGCAAAGGCAACTGGAAGCTGCAGGTGAACTTACTAACCTTTCCGCTTGTTAATTTGACAGGATATCTAGTTAATATTATAGGTCACTTCTTCCTTCTTTTGAGAGAAAATTTCTGATAAGTACTACTCCCAAAAAAATTTCTTTGATAGGAATTTTTATTAGAGGTAAAATTGCTAGTAGATCTGAAACGTGAACAATACTGCATTATCTTATTCCTTTAATAACTAAAAATAGCTAACAGCGATTATTGAATTTATAAATATCAATATGAAAAACATAATTATGCATAATATCCTTCATGCATCTAGGTATTCTCAATCAGATGTGCGGACCTTAGATGTTGCTACCAATTAGTGTTTGTCACATGTGAGGATTTGGCCACTAATTCTAGGATAGCAGTTCATATATTTCGTTCAAAACCAGTGATGGAATATCACTACATAGCAAGTACCTGATGGTTTGTACCATCTATTCTGTTAAAAATAATGAACAAACTATTTTATTTAACTTGTTATATAATTAAGAACAAAGCATGCCTTTATATATAGGCAGTAGGAAGCAAATTTCCTCCATTCAATCAACCCTCTCCTCCTTTTCTTCAAGTACTGGTATAGAGGCCTCTTAGGTTCCTTCCTCTGCTGCTCGTGAAAGTCAATAACATCAGGTGTTTCAACACCAGTAGGAGTACTTCAAAGTATATCTACTGATTCTATTGCGTCTTCTAACTCTTCTTCTTCTTCCTTCAAATACCTCAATACATTGTATTATCAACTGGCTCCTCCTCATAGTTGCTCTGTCCTTGTTTTCGAACACAAAATATGTCTCCATACAAGGGGTGGCCATATTCATCAACAGAAGGCTTGCCCCAGCCACCGGTATGATAACCAAAGCTTGCTCCAGGCAGATAGGGGCATTGAGTCCTGGGATCTTGAGACGGAGGTATGATGGCAGTGGCCCACGTTTCTATTTATGAGCCATGGAGGAGGAACATCTTTCAGCATACCAAGAGCTTTGTTTAGCTCTTGTGATAGTGCGCCACATTTCATCTCCCTAAGCTTTATCTCAAATTCTTTCCCTTTGTGATACAAATCACCATGAGTTGTCAGCTTTGGCTTCATCTGATATTTGAAAAATGCGTCGTGGAGAACCTGATAGTCTATATCCATTTTCCCCATCTTTGGCTGAATTCTGTTGCGTTGTTTTTGTTTCAACTTCTTACTATCCTCAATGTAGGCCTGTCTAATTTTCTCAATTCCTGTCGCAGCAATGAAATCTGGAAGTTGATACCATTATTTCTCAATTCCACGCTTCCCCTGCAAAAAATTTCTCTTCTGACACCAATGCCTTGGTACAGGAAAAGTATTTTGATATGCCTTCAAAAAGACCAGCAACTTAGGGTCTGCCACAGTTGCATCCCACACCTCAACAAACATCAGGCCTTCAGCAAATCTGTTTCAATTCAGCAATCGTCATCCGCCGTTGAAGCTTTTTCTTCTTGTTTGAAAGGCCCTTTTCCTTTTGTTGGTTATCCTGCTCTTTCTCGTCTGAATTGGAGTCAGCTTTCTTCTTCGTGCCTTCTTATCATTCTCCTTGGAACCAGCAGTGTCTTGAAAACTAAATTTCTGGAAAATCTTTCTAAATTTGTCATCAACAATGTCATTGAACTTGGGCTTTTCAGAACGGCTTCAGCGTTGTTGGATCAGGGAGATCTGACCATGCTCTGATCCCATGTTAAAAATAATGATCAAACTATTTTATTAACTTGTTATATAATTAAGTACAAAGCTGCCTTTACATAGGATTAGGCAGAAATAAAAAATAATATTAATGGTACTTAGACAAAAAATCTAGTTAATAACATGAGACTTTCCTATACTAGGACTTTCATTTTTTATTTTTATCTTCTTGGTTTTAGTTTTCCTGCAACTTAACTTTGTACGTTTTAGTTTCTTTCATTAATTTCCATCATCAGAACTAACAATCTTAGTGGTTTTTGTTGTACAGATAAGGAACTAAAACAGGTCCAGGAATTGTTCAGCCAAGCAGCCGATAATTGCTTGAACTTGAAGAAACCAGACTGATGAATATAAGGGGGAAGCAAAAACCAGCATTCTGTTTCAGTAATTTACGGGATTTAATCATTCAATCCAATCTTAATACAACTAATCCAAGTTTCAGTTTTGTCAGACGAGAAGTGAAACTGAATTTGATTGCCTTTATTTGAGCTAGTGGGAGACGTAATAAACAATTTTGTAATTTTAAGTTTAATTTTTCACTCACTGCCTAATCTAGCTAGCATACGTCAAAAGAGTTGTGGAACAAATTTCCTCTTAAGCAGCATAAAGACATGAATGTAAGTTGGTTTTTATGACGTCATTTGGATTACGGGCTTTCATCTCTATGTTGAAGGTTCCATGTTAACGACACACTACCTGCTGATCGTTTTTGGCCCAAGTAATCATACTTTTGGTATCAGTTACGAGTTAAGATCAGTAATCATCTACACTTGATTGCAATTTGCAACTTCTTACGAAAGCAAAGAATATTGCCATCGAATATTCATCCATATATTGCTCTATTGTGAAATATGTTGATCCTTATCATATGTGCAAATTTCTTGTCATCTACCTTGAGTGTACCATCCCAAGTAAACATCAGAAAATCTCGTTCAATTCAAAATTGCAAAACGCCAAGGTCTAAAATAGATGGCACATTTTCAAAATGGAACTTATGCAATTGACACTCGGAGGAAAATAAAGAGGTGCATATACTTAAAATATAAATATTAAATAGGTACTCAGCAAAATTTTATTAGAACAGAGGTTCATATAGCACACAGGCTACTAAACAAGCGAAAAATAGTATTAACTTGAACTGGTTTCCCTCCAAACAAGGATAGCAAGAAAGATGATAGTAGTAGATAGTATTGCATCACCATTATATTAGTTACTACTACAGGTAATAAGAAACTTCTTAGCTATATCCGACTGGCTGCTGCTGTTGTTGCTGAGGCTGCTGATAATTTCCATACCCAGGATAGCCTCCATAGTACATGTTAGCGTCTTGGGAAGCAGCAGCATAACCATAATTCTCATATCCTTGTGGATACCCATAATATCCAGTATTCCATTGGCTTGGATCTGGTTGAGCCTGAATACAAACAGAAAAATCGAAAAGGGCTCATCAGACTCACCACATACACAAATTTACATACATAAAGAATTAAAAAGCTGGGTAGGATGATGTGAGGAACCTGTTTGTTTGAAGGATTGCGTCCCCATGAAAGGCGAATATTTTGCCCACCCAACTGAGTTCCATTTAAAATTCTCAATGCTTCCTCTGCACAGCTTCTGAAGAATCACAAACAAGAAAAACCATTACAAAACCTACTCTTTCCCTTGGGAGTTGAGAAGTAATACTCCGAAAAATTACTTGCCTGTCAGCAAATTGAACAAATCCACATCGCTTGCCTGCCGGAATTTTTACATGTACTAGTTGCCCATATGGACTGAACAGTTCTCTCAAATGATCATCAGTTACAATAGAATCCAAATTACCAACAAAAACCTGTTCAAATTTCTTGAGTCACAAACCTTCCCAAAAAAGGAAGTTTTAACATTGAAAATTTCAACAATACTCACAGTTGTATTATTTGGATCGTCATCACTGAGTGCCCCTTGAGAATTCTGATATGAAGCTGCATATGGAAAACAGAAATACAACTTGAGGCAAGTAAAAGGTAGGGAAACAATTTGGAATCAACTCAACAATCCAAAATTTTTGAAAAGATGGATTAGTACATGCAGGTCCCAGGCAACCCTGGATCCTGTATGCTTGAAATTCATTAAGAAAAACGCATATAAACTAACATAATATGTACCTTTGAGATGCTTGAAAGTTCAAAATAATAATGTAATATACTATACAAATGCTCCTTATAGGAAACCAATTTATATACTTACACATTTTAATACCAATAACCATCACACTGAAGTCAAAAGCAAATCACAATCAGCGAGTAAAAATAGATCCATATAAGTATTGAACTATAAAAATGTCACAAAGCAATCTGTTCAGGAAAGGGCAGCATCATGTCTTCCATAAGCACAATACATTACAACATGAATCTAAAAACTAGGATTTGATCAGACATACTTACCTATATAATTTTTAACATAGACAATTATCCAAAGCAAAGCAGTCAGAAAGAGGACATCATTGAGTACTTTAACGAAAAACTATATAAAAAATCAAAAAGTTAGAAGCAACAGTTCCATTCTATCAAAAGAAGAGCCTTCTTTTGGACAAAGGGAGGTACAATCCTAAATACCAACTTTGGTCGACCACAGAATAACCAGAGCAAGAAGCCAAATCAAATGCAAGAAGGTCGTTCTCCAATTATCAGCTAAACAGTATTCAGCAGACTAGACCATCTCCCCCATCAAACAAAATGTTGCTTAGCTCCAGTGCTGTAGAATTTGTTTCAATCATTCCAACATAAAGGAATACTCATTGCAATATTTAGTGACATCTACAGTACATACAGTTGCCTAATTAAATCACCCCAAAGAGAGGGATAAAAAGCAAGTCAAAATTTACAGTATGATGACAGAGAGAGATAAAAGCAGCAAGCAGAACCTAAATCCAAGATCAGACATGAACTATATGGTGACATCCCCCGTGCCGGTACAACAGTTGCAGTTCAATGCAGATTGATTGAGATGACACGCACGATCATAAGAGAATTTTTCTCATGAATTAAAGTTAAAAAATGTATCAACCAAAGAATCCAAAAATATTAAGCGATGGGTAACAATTGAAATAAACTAAATTGTAGAAGGCAAAAGAAAAAGGTAGAGCACAAGAAATTAAAAAAGTAGTTCTTCTAACAAAAAAATACTGAAAGGATAAAACCCTAAAGATAAACCAGGACTATAATGCTTTGAGCAAGGAGTGAACTAAAAAAAAGTAACTAGACTGACAGCACCAACAACAGAATGAACTGAAGAGATACTCTGAAAATGTAGCACAACAGATGCCACAAAAATCTCAAATAAAGGGCTTGACATAAACACAAAAACTGACCTAACTGAGGGCACGCATTAAAGGGATAACCATTTCAGCAGAAATCAGTTCCAGGCCCCATGATGATAGAGCCTCTTGACACCCTGCTTTGAGACAACAGGAGTTCTATGAGTCAAGATTTTAATATCATTTATTGTTTCCAAACGTTAAAGGAAATTACAGGAATGAAACGACTTTGGAAAGTGCTGCTCATCTTCAACAACATAACTGAAAGAAAGCAAACTTAACAACAAGGTTAAGTATACTGCATATCAAACAAATAATTGGATGCTAATGTTACAACCTCACCATTTTTCAAAAGCTTCAATATCCTATTGTTTTTTAGACCACATCTGAACAGATGCAAATTGAAAATATAAACTCAAAACAAAATCAAACTAATGTACACCAGGAATATCAATAATAAGAGAAAGCTAAAGAACTGACATCCAATAACTTACGGTTCCACTTAATGCAACCATAATTTCACAGTAAAACAAGAAGGCTCAATCCAACCACATAACCACCAAGAAATAACTTTAGGGTACTGCTGCTTACCTGGAACAGTCTTTTTATTGGTTGCCGGGCCAATTCGCATGGGTCTTGTTGAACAAAAGACACCATTCATTTCAGTCATTGCACGTAACTGTTCACTTTCTTCACTAAACCTAACAAACCCATAACCCTTGGTGCGCCCTGTAAGCCTATCAATGACAACCTTTGCACCCTTAACAGATGGAAAGCGAGCCCTGAAGGTCTCTTGAAGCATGTAATCAGTGACATCAGTGGCCAAATCTCCAACAAATATTGTGAAATCAGGAGTGTCGTCACGCCTCTCACCAACACTGAAAGAGGCCCAGTTCAACCTGAAGTTCTGCTCACCATTTGGCATTGGGGTACCATTATAGGTCTGCAAAACTCTTTCAGCCGCAGCACGTGTGATAAACTCAATAAAACCATAACCCTCTATTATACCAGTTTGCTTGTTGCGAATTACTTTTACAGTAGCAACCTACAATAGGAATAACTTGTTAGTCACAGATTAAAATATGCACAAACAAATTAACATATCCTCAATAATTAATAAGTGGTTAACTGTGCTTGGACTTTTCGAGAGATTGTTCTTCATTCTGAAATCACACAGAGAAGCGCCCTCTACTCAACCTCAAAGATACGTTTTGATTCAAACAAACATAATTTTGTTTCACATCACAGTAAGCAACCACATCTATTATTTCTTTAAGCATATCACGGTAATCAAGACAAAATCATCATTAACATATTCCAAATTGCAGTTTCTCAATACACTTCCAACTTGAATGACAATCAGTTGCAATGCTCACAAGCTCAACTATTGACTTTTCAACCATTATACATTCCAATAGGGGTCTCCTTCTTCTTAAGGTATATTTAAAAACCGCAGCACATAACTGAGGCTATCGCCGACTATTCCAGTAATAATACAAAACCATATACATTCAAAAACTCTCACAGTAACAAGAAAAGGAGGAATTTTAAAAGTAAAACTTTAAAGATATTATAACTAAAAAGAATATTTTAAGGCATTATGAATCAAAATATTTTCGAAGTATATTATGAATCCAAAAAGTATTTTTAAAGTTATGAGGAAGGAATAAATATTGAAGGTAACCTAAGTAAAGATAAATTTTGCGTAAGAATAAATTAGTAACAATCAAATCACATAAAAAAGAAACATAACAACATGCAAAACAAACAAAACAACCCACAAATTGACTATATCAAACTACAAATCCAACGCAAAAACAAGGAGTACCTCGCCGGTATGTGCAAAACAGCTGGTGAGATAGCTCTCGTCCATCCAGTACTGCAAGTCGCCGATCCACAGCGTCCGGATCTCACCAGGCTGCCCCGCTTGCTGAGCCTGTTGCAGCGTTTGCTGCTGAGCAGGCATTGCCACTCCCGCCGTCGGCGATGGAACAGCCTGCGGGGCCCACATGGCAGGAGGTTGTGCCTGAGGCTGTTGTGGCATCATCATCATGTAAGGTGAATGTTGTGGAGGCGGTTGCTGTTGTTGGTACTGGTACTGATGAGCCATCGGTGGTGGCGGTGGTGGAACGGCTCCAGGCGTTGGCTGCATCATGTTATTATATATGTACGAAAGAGGGGAAAACCTCAGAGAGAGAGAGAGAGAAAAAGAAAAAACCGTAACCCTAGAAGAGGTGAGGATTAGGTAGGATTGGGACTCTTTTGTATTTATATACGAATCTGATGGCAAGTATGATGCCTACGTGGCAGAGGTGGAGTTGTAAAGGTTCTGTAGCCGTAGGATTCATGGGTGTACGTACAGCAGGTGCTGTATACCACAAACACGTATGTCCAGGTTTACCGACCGATTACGTTGAACGCAGACGCGGCTCGTAGAATTTAACACATCAAATTTACTATTAAAAAATCTATAATTTTAATTTTAATTTTTTTGAATTAAAATTTATAATTTCAATTGGTATATATATTTTATATTATTCGTGATATAAATTTTTTATATATTAAATTACAATATTTTGTCCTTAGGTTATAAAAAATGTTGGTGGTATTTTTTATTGTTTTTAATTTTTGTCTTTGTATAATATATTTAAAAAATTCATAAATAATAAAATTGTATTTTTATTCTTTTGGTAGAAAATTTGAAATGTTATTATTTTATTAATTTAAAAAAAATTCCCATAATTTTTTTAAATATTTAACCAAACATGTTTATTGTTTTTCATATTATTTTTAGAAACAACACTTCAAAAAAATTATGGTTCCACCAAAATTCTAAAATGTAAGAAAACTAAGGTCCGGTGTTAGTTTTCAACATATATTTTTATAAAATAAAAATAAAAATTTTAAATTGTGTTTTTATAATTATAGAATATATTTAATAATATTTTTAATAAATTTATTTTAAAGATAAGAAGTAAAATGTGTTTGGTATTTTTTGAAAAAAGTTTAATTTTAATAATTTTATTTATCAAAAATTATATAAATAGTTATATTTTAATTATATAAATTTAATCTTAATTGTTTAGAGAATAAAAAATAAAGGTAGAATTAGAGGTGGTAAATAGGCCGGGCCGACACGGTCCATCACGCATAAAGCACATAAACAGTAAAATCCGGTACGACAAGGCACGTTAAACAGTGAAAGCACGGTGCAGTCTGACCCAACCGACGGGTCGTACTGGGCCTTGAAATGGGGCCCTCAGGCTCTTGCTTAGCATGGCCCGTAGAGGACGCGGACTTGACACGGCCAAGGCCCATTAGCCCAGCAAGCCTTGTAACCTAGCTTTTTACTGTTCAAACGATAAAAAAATTAACTGTATAATCTATAATGTATCCGTTTAAATATCAATATTGAACAATTAAAATATTGAACCAGTATTTTTGAAAATGTAACATCCAATATTCATTTATAAACAAATAAAAGGGGATGAATTTACATCACTATAATTCAGCACATCCCAACTAGATTGGCACCCGCTAAACTATCTATCATTTGCAATTCATCCTTTTACAAGTGTAAATCAACTAAAAATATAACATACAGAACCAAGTATAAAAAATAGAATCAGAATGAATCAAGACCAAACCATTACCCCAACCCCAAAGTACCAAAAATATTACATAACAAAGTTAGGTACCAAAATCACAATAAAGCCCCAAAGTATAAAATGACCAAAACCAATACCACAAACAGAACCAATGACAGAATCAAACTAATCAAAGAAAATGATCCACCAATAAAACTAATTCTGATCAAAATTATAATAATCAATTTCTTCATCAATATCTTCATGAATATTT
>JAVXUL010119321.1:0-17060 GCA_035590515.1 Trichilia minutiflora | reverse complement strand
GAAGAAGAAGAAAAAACCTGCTGGTGCGAGGAATAGTCGCCGTGACTATTTTTTGCATCAATAATATTATTTTATATAAAAATTTGAACATACATAATTAGTATATTTTATTAACCTTTTTAAAAGTAAATTATAATTTAGACATACAAATTGAAAGATTTATTAAAAAACTTTTGATTTTAAAAAAATGAAAAAAAGTACAAAAAGTCATTCGAAGGGCAACAAAAATTAGTCAAATAGGTCAAAATACACACAAGCAAAGACAAGAGTTGGTCTTATTTACTAGTTAGTAGCTGCAGTTCTTTAACTGCTTAAAAATTTTCATAAGCAACCACAAAATTTCTCCATATTCAATATCTACTTTTGTTTTATTTTTTTTTAATCTTTTTGTTTTTGTGATTCAATAAAGACAGGCTGGAAGGATCCAAAACACAACGCCACAACCCCACTTCCATTAATTATTAGAGAGGAGACCATCCATCCGTCCATATATCCATGCATCCATCCAATTATCCACCATTGATGCAGCATCAATCCATCTAACTTCTTCTTCTTTCATTTCATTCTTTCTTTCTTTCTCTCAGTGTGTGATATTTTTCCACGCAGACAAAAACCATTCACAAAAAAGGCTTACAAAAGGCAGAAATAAAGAAACATTGCTGCTTCTCTTTTCTTTTTTCTCCTTTTCTTGTGGCCTCTGCTAAGCATCTTCACCTTACTTTTTCTTTTATTCTTTTATTTTTATTTTTATTTTTTTATTTTTTTCCTTTTCTTTTGGTCTTTTGTCTCTCATTCCATTCCTTACTTCCTCTTGCTGTAAATTTTCTTGCTTTGCTTCTTCTCATTCTCTTCCCTTTGCCTCACTTAATTTTCTTTTAGTTTTATTTTGGCTTTCTTCTTGTTTATTGATATTTATTTCCTACTTCCTTTCTATCCGTCATTGTTTCTTGGATCAGTAAAGTTCTGTTACTTTAATTTTCTCTGTTTTAATTATTTTTCCTCTCTAGGGATCTATCGGGGAATTTACAGTGATGATTTGTTCTCCGTTTTGCTGAATAAACTGTAAAATCCAGTTCTTTCAACTCAAGAAGAAGCAAAATCTTCAATATTAAAACCAGGGATTCAGTTTTTCTAACTGTAACTTCTATGGCATAAAATTTCGTGTTTTTTTTTCTCTTGTATATTTTCTTGATCGTAATACTGCACTCTTCCTTTTTCTAGAGGATTCTTGAATTTTATTTCTTGAATTATCTGTTATCATGGGACTCTGTCACGGAAAACCCATTGAAAACTCACAAAACAGATCACAGAATGAAGCACTTCCTTATGAAAGCGACCCTCCTCCGAATTCCCACAAAACAAAAACATCAAACTTTCCATTTTACAGCCCAAGTCCATTGCCAAGTCTCTTCAAGAACTCTCCAGCAATACCAACCGTAAATTCAACTCCTTTACGCATTTTCAGGCGCCCATTTCCTCCTCCTTCCCCGGCAAAGCATATCCGTGCATTGCTTGCAAGAAGGCACGGTTCTGTAAAGCCCAATGAGGCTTCAATTCCCGAGGGAAATGAGATTGAGATTGGTTTGGATAAAAACTTTGGGTTTTCAAAGCAGTTTGTAGCTCATTATGAGCTTGGTGAAGAAGTGGGACGCGGGCATTTTGGGTATACTTGCTCTGCCAAGGCTAAAAAAGGGAGCTTGAAAGGCCAGGATGTGGCTGTCAAAGTTATTCCTAAATCCAAGGTCCTTGTTCTTCTTTCTTGTTTCTTCTTTTTTAATTAGTTATTTTGTTCTTTGTTATGCTGGTGTTCTTTTTTCTGTTTAAACATGCAGATATATTTTTGATTTTTCTTAGATTCCATTATGATTTGCAGCTTTAATTGCCTGTTCTTTTCATCCTTATCTAGTATTTGGCAATTGAATGGTCTAGTCGAGGAGCTTATGATCTAAAAATTCTGTTGGGGCTGTCCTTCTGCTTTAGCTCCGCTGGATTTAGCTTAACTTTTGCTTTGTTGCTTTGGTAAAATTTTCCTGAAACTTTCTTGCTGGTTTATATAATCTTTTAGAGACTGAATCTGTTTTGTAATTGTCAGGATTTTAGTTAGTTTTATTGTTTGATTTGTTGAAAGGTATAGGGCTGCCCTGTAAAGGGCTATGTAATAGGATCATTCATATCTCTTAACTGTTCATATTGTTATTTTCCTTTACATCTAGTTGATTTTAGCAATTAGGACATATATCTCTATAATATTGTTGTATTAAGATGCTATCAATTGATAGCTAAACTAAAAGTGGAGTGAATTGATGAATTTTAGTTGCCCACAAATATAGGCAGGATGGGTCAGCATCATGTCTTGGGTGAGAATTATGACATTTGACCTTTTCTTCTTTTTCTGGAAAGTTTACTTGTATTCGTAATCATAGCAATTTATGACAAAACCTCTACCCAACAACCAACTAATTATTTATTATGTTGGTTAGACGGAAGGGTTTACCTTTGATACATTGTTATGGTTATCAGTAGAACTGGTAGCTGTGCAATCTCTATCTGATACATATTTTGAATTTTCTAAAATTTGTCACTTAAGTTGGACCCTAATGGGTTTTGATTATTGGTAAACATGAACCTCATATTGCTCTTCCATTCAGTCATCAATTCTTTTTCTTCTTCTGCCTCTATCCTTATCATAATGGTACACACATGTTAACCTAAAAGTTCCGTACTCCTTGCATGCAAGAAGGCAGAGTTGTGTTGGTGATGATTGTTTACAGAATTTATAGCTTTGACTTGTGTCCTGAATTTTCCTTCATTCTATATCTATGAATTAAGACCAAAATAATTCTTCGAAATAGGCAACAATTTTGGGATAGTGATATTTGAATTCAAGAAATGTAATAATTATGAAGTTATTAAATGATTGTGGTAGTGATTCTATCGAGTTGGTAGACAATTAATAATAACCCTTTATATCAAGATAAGCTTTTCTTGAGATGAGGTTCTTTAGATGCATTGATATTGGTGCAAGCAGTGGTGTTAAGAGCTATACATATTCGCACTCACTGAATTATCGCTTTGCCGTATTAATAATTTTTTGAAGGAGAAATGAAACTAGCTGCTTGTTGAGATAATGGTATTGTGTGAGTCTGCTTGTAATAAGGGGTTTGTGGAACTACATAGGACGTTTTATATGCTGAACTTGGGTTAAATAAGCATAACTTTGGAATACATAATGTCAAATTTCTAGCTAATATCTTACATTGCAGGAAAATATTCTAGAACTGATTCTTTCATCTATGTTTTAAAAACTTCTGCATGGACTGAGCTAGTTGCACGAAATTAGACATTTAGTTCCAAGAAATATTAAGCTAAACAATGTTAGTGTAAATGGAACAATAACTTGTAGATTTTATCATAAGTCCTGATGCTACTATGTCTACTTTTGCATGTTCACATTCCGTAATGTATAGATACAAAAAAAGCTGATGGTTTGTGAGCCTAGCCTTTGCATTCTTTTTCAGACAAGTGTTAGCAAATGAACAAAACTCTATTGAGTTATCTCTAAACTTATCCCTAATGTCATTTACGACTTTTCTTGGAAATGTTAAATAGATGTCACTTGAGAGAATTTGAAATGAGAGCTGTTCTTATCCTGTTGATATTTGGAGCCTTAGTCTTGCTCTCTTTAAATGCGGGATAGGAGAATCTCCATATCTAGCTTATGTAGGACGGGGCAATTTGATGTTGTAGATCATGGAGAGGAAGAGGATATATTTGGAGCCTTATTCTTGGTCTCTTGGAATGTAGCATGAGTTAATTTCTGCTTAAAACTGTGTAGGACTTGCCGATGTGATGTTTAGAACTTGGAGGATTCATCACCATCACAATCACCATCACCATCACAGTACAACTTTTCAATTCAGTTTTGTTCATTTCTCATAATAAATCAGCTTCTTTTGCCCCATTAATTATGAAGTATGAGCATGCAAAAGTGGACTTAGCAACATTTGTTCATTACTCATTTGATGTAACACAAAGAATGAAGGATATAGCAAATGCAAGTACGAGCTTGAAATACAGTATTATTTACTTTTTGATAAATTGGGTGACTTTAGGAGCATTCAAAGACCTTAAGGGTTCAACCTACAGATTCTCTGGGAAGCTATTTGGTGTCCAAATGATATTTTGGTGACTTTGTTGAATATTTGAAATATATTGGTTGTTGACTTGTCTTGAAAGATTGGTACATGTGATGGAAAAACTTCTGTCTCTGGTCAATTGGTTTCATTAACATATCATAAGAACTAAATTAACAGCATACTCAATTATGACTCAGTGCATTAAATTCCATAGGCCAATACTAATGCCAAAATTTATAATTTATACCCTGTAAGTTTTATGAAAACATTGTTTGGTTTGATTTGTATCTAAACATTTTACACTAGGCACTTTGTTTGGTCCCTATAAAATTTTGTGAGATATGGCTAAAGGGACTGATTCTATTATATTTTTCCATTGTGGCATATTCTCTATGGAGTTCAAGGTGACTGTCATTACAAGGAGCCTTGCACAATGTCTTTGTCTTGTTCGAGGCTGATTACGTTTCTCCTTTTCCAAGATATTAATTTTCTTCAATGTAATGACTCTGTTTTTGTGGGTGAGAATATGGATAGCTGTTTGAACAACATTTGTTTCACCACCACTTAGTATACTTGTGGCCATGTAAGGGGTAGACTACACACAACACAGCTTGGCCCATTATTTAGGGCACATGTGCCCATATGTCCATTAACAGGGATTACAATACGCAAGATCCATCACTGTTGCAGCTGTAGATTTCACAGCCAAGATGGATGGATCATAGAATCTCATATCACTCTTTTAGAGAATGTTACTGGGATATATATATATATCCTTTTCTTAAACAATATTTGGACTTTTGAGTGGCTTCGAAAGCAAAATTGTGTGGCCTAGGCCCATAGCTGGTAATATCGTACTGTGTGACAACAAGACAGCACAAATGGTTGTAGAGCTACTTACTTGTATTTCTAAAGCTTCCCCAAAGTTTAATCTACAGTTGCCCAAAAGGTTAAGCAAGAGACATATTCTATTTATTAACCCATAGGCCACCCCTTTACCGGCCACTGAGGGAAAACTCAACATTAGTGCTTGGCTAACCAATGTTGGACAATTCATTAATTCTGTCATTAATGGCTATTTCATAATGATAAAGCTCTAATACGTTCACATCAATTCTATGTAATGTGACAACAATCTTGTTGATGGATGTAAGTTCTCCTTGTATGAGGTATTGACGTGACGATCGACTTGACTTAGATGATTTTGGTGGTAGCAACAAATAATTTTATCAACTTAGTCCAACCTAAAGTATGGACTGTAATTTTCTCCATATTACTAATTTCATTTTTGGATGAGACAAAGGATCTTTAAGGATTCATTTTCCTTCTAAATCGTTGAGGCTAGAGTACAAGAATCACCATTCTTGATAATTGTTGTTGCTTTTATTTAACTGAGGAAAGCAATAAATTGTGTTAATCTCTTGCAGATGGCTACAGCGATTGCGATAGAGGATGTAAGACGAGAAGTGAAGATACTACAGGCTCTAACAGGGCATAAGAACCTAGTGCAGTTCTATGATGCCTATGAAGACGATGACAACGTTTACATAGTAATGGAGTAAGTTTGCTTCCCTCTCCATTTTCTTCATATAGATATTTTATTTTATTCTATGTTAATGGTTCCTAATTGTAATATAATTCTGTTTTTTCTTGGCTCCCTGCGCTAAATGACAAAATTTATGTGTAGATGTGCTGAACATGTAAACTACTCAACATATATTTCTGTGTTTTCAGTCAGCCCCAATTCATTGAGATTTTGTGTCCTTTTTATCTGCCAATTTGGGGTTTTGACAACTCTATTGAATTGTTATCATGAATTTGACTGATCATGGCAACTTAAAATATGGGGTTGGTGTGTATATTTCTTATCTGGAAGTGGAGATTAGTGAATCAAATGGGTCTCTATTTGGCCTGAATAGTAGAGTCTTAAGTTTAAATATTAATGGGGACAAGCAAGGGTTTTTAGTGGCATGTGCTAATGGCTAATTTACGGTTTGTCCTTCCTTTGTCTTGTGCTCTCCTTTGCGTCAACGTGTATTTATTTTCTTCTATAGTAATACTAGATCCCATTGATGTTTAAAATTTTTTAATTTTTAGTTCTTAAGCTTCTGGAACTTACCCTTGTTGATGTTTGTAGGTTATGCAAAGGCGGTGAACTATTAGATAGAATACTTTCAAGGTACACATACATTTTGTCTACCTTTCTCTCTACTGCGAATCCCTGGCCTTTTTGCTGGCTTTCTGACTGGCTACCTTTTGTCTAGGGGTGGAAAATATTCAGAAGAAGATGCGAAGGTGGTTATGGTTCAGATTTTAAGTGTGGTAGCCTTTTGTCATTTTCAAGGTGTGGTTCACCGTGATCTCAAGCCGGAGGTAACTTCTGAAGATCATCCTTTGGTATCTTATATTAATTCAGAAATCCAAATCTCATGATTATTTATTACCTTCCTTATATGTCACCTGATTGTAAAAATATTTGTCCAGTTAAATTAAACTTGCATTGAACTTAAAGCTAATGAGGATTATATTGGAGTTAATATTCACTGATGTCTTTGGTGTTTTCTTTTCTGTGTCTGTCTATGCATGTCTTAGACACTGCTTGTGTTTTCTTGTTGTCAACTTAATGTACTCAAACAATTGCTGGATTCGTTAATTGAGAATTCGCTTGGTGGTCATAGTTTTACATTCCTCATAGTTTTACATTCCTTTCTCTTTTAACTCTTCCCCAGCTTTACGTTCTCTCACATTCTGATTTCCTCATTTTAATTATGTCCTATTATTCTCTGTTTCAGAATTTTCTTTTTACTTCTAAAGAAGACAATTCACCGCTGAAGGCCATTGATTTTGGACTTTCGGACTATGTAAAGCCAGGTCAGAACCACTACCTTAGACTTTCTTTTTATTATATATTGAAAATGCAAATTGAGCTTTGACATGTGGAATCTGTTCAGATGAAAGGCTGAATGACATCGTAGGAAGTGCATATTATGTAGCTCCTGAAGTACTGCATCGATCATACGGCACTGAAGCTGACATGTGGAGTATTGGTGTCATTGCTTATATTCTTTTGTGCGGAAGCCGTCCTTTTTGGGCTAGGACAGAATCTGGTATCTTCCGAGCTGTCCTTAAAGCAGATCCAAGCTTTGATGAAGCTCCTTGGCCTTCTTTATCTCCGGAGGCAATCGATTTTGTGAAGAGATTGTTAAACAAGGACTACCGTAAGAGACTAACTGCTGCACAGGCTCTGAGTAAGTCACTAATTTAATTACACTCGATACAATTACATGGGTTATCCATGCACACTTCTAGTGAAATATCTCTTTCTGTGAATGCCACCTTGAATTTATTCTTTGGAGGATCAATATTGGTATCGAGAACTATTCAATTGTCAAGAGACTGTGAAGATACCATAATTAAATTACTTCTGTGTATATTGAATCCCATAAGTCTGTAGTTATTTATATTCCTGTTTAACAGAAGTTATTCTGTAATTTTGATTGTTGCTGTTTTTTTATATTTCACTTAGGTCATCCATGGCTGACAAATTCTCATGATGTGAAGATACCATCAGATATGATAATATACAAGCTCATAAAGGCTTATATTATCTCATCTTCTCTACGGAAAGCAGCACTTGGGGTAAGTATGACTCATGGCCCCTCATTAATTTATGTTGTTATAATGTTTTCATATTTTGGTATTTGGTTAATTTGCATCCAGAATTGTCTCTCATATATGCCATGGGCTTATTATTTTGCTCTTCTTTCTTTGTGGCCTGATTAGTTCTTTTTTGTAAAGTATGTTAATCTCCTCTTTTCTTCCTTTTATCATTGATTGTACAGAATTATAACTAAAAAGATGCTTCCAAACCTAAATCTTAATTACAGGTTTATTAGCTCATGCTTTGTTTGTGGGTGAATGGAAGGGGGAAAATGATCACCATTCCATTCCCTTGACTATTCCTATGTTTTGGTTTTGGTTGATAATATCACTGACCCTTAGGATGTTTTATTTCCAATTCATGAACATGGTCAGGAAGACCGATTCCTTTATGAAAATTTATTTCAGTACATTATTTATATTAATATATTTTGGATTATTAGAATGATTTTAAATATTAGAATTTTTTTTATAGGAGGTCTGCATTTGGAAATAAAATTTTTTAATGGCAATGGATAAGGATTTGTATTCCTTGGGCAGCTGGAATTAGGATTTCTTAAGAATCTTGATTCCTTAGTAATTTTATTAATTAGGATTTCCTAAGAATCTTGATTCCTTAGTAATTTTATTAACCAACCATAGGAATGGGAATGTGTCAATGTGGGTGAGATGCCCATTCCATTCTTCGACTATTCCTCTCAAGCAAACATGAGGTTAGAGCATGGCATCAATGTTCTGTAGTCAATAAAAAGCTGGGAAATGAGAAAAAGGGAGACTATAATTCAATGTTTTATAATTGTAATTTTGACCTGGGCTTTGGTTAAAGTTTCGTGAAACTATCATGTTACTGTTCACATTTATGATAATTAAGGTGAAGAGATATGCATTTCAACTACAGCAACATTGATACAGTTGAAAAGATGATAGGAATGGCATTGCAGCTCAAGAGATGAAGTCGAAACTGCAGGCAACATATTTAATCATTGAAATGAGAAACTAATCTTGTAGCCATGAATGTATTGACTAAACTTCTGTTTAATTGTCATAATTCTTCAGATTACTTGTATCCTTTATGTAAAATCTGATGCTTCATTTGAGAGTGGTAAATAAATC
This sequence comes from Trichilia minutiflora, assembly GCA_035590515.1. Lineage (NCBI taxonomy): Eukaryota > Viridiplantae > Streptophyta > Magnoliopsida > Sapindales > Meliaceae > Trichilia > Trichilia minutiflora. The sequence continues at coordinate 8,151 of JAVXUL010119321.1, read as the reverse complement.
TATATAAGTTATGCTATGGTGACAGGCTCTTGCAAAGACACTAACAGTGCCTCAGCTTGCTTATCTTCGGGAACAATTTACATTGTTGGGACCAAACAAAAATGGATTCATTTCTATGCAGAACTATAAGATGGTCAGTTCCTTTTTATACTCATCTTTCCAAATATCTTGTATTTTCTCAAAGACGATCTAAATAGTGCAACGTGTAACAGGCAGTGACAAAGAACTCCACTGATGCCATGAAAGACTCAAGGGTTCTCGACTATGTCAACGTTGTAAGTTCTTCGAAAGACAATTTATCTTTCCATTTTCACTATCTTCAAATTGATTTGCATTCCAGAACTCATAGTAGATAGGAAAGAGCTGATTATCAAGTCTTGTATGCTGCAGATTGGTTCTCTCCAATATCGAAAACTTGATTTTGAAGAATTTTGTGCTGCTGCCATAAGTGTGCATCAGCTGGAAGGAATGGAGACTTGGGAGCAGCATGCAAGGCATGCCTATGAGTTATTTGAGAAAGATGGCAACAGACCCATTATGATTGAAGAACTTGCCTCAGTATGCTCTCTTTTTCTATTTCTGTTTGTCTATTCCTGTATACATTTCTGCGCGAGAAGATATAAATATGTATCTAGCAGGTATATAAGAAAATGACATGTCCTGGTTCTGTGCTTAAGATCTTAAAATTATAGAACATAATGGCCAAAACGGACATAAATACAGAGAAGAACTGGTTGATCACTAAAATGGATGTCACTTTTAAGAGGTTGAATGACTTTTGAGTAAAATTTCTGCTTGAAAATACCCATCAGCTACTGGTTATAAGGGTCCCAACAATTCTGCAATCTTTATTCTACCAAATTGTTAATGATCAAACAATCCTTTCACACAATGTTAAAGAGATTATCTTCTTCAGCAACATTTTATGTCCTTTCAATGGATTACATTGCTAATTTCCAAGTAATTCACTTCTTTCAGGAGCTTGGACTGAGCCCATCAATACCTGTTCATGTTGTTCTCCAAGATTGGATAAGGCACTCAGATGGGAAACTTAGTTTCTTGGGATTTGTCAGACTTCTACACGGGGTTTCCTCTCGCACATTTCAAAAGGCTTGAGCAATAGAAACTATTTATCCGAAATTTTACACTCTCTTTCAATATCACTGCATCAATCAAGGCGACAAAATGCATACCCAACTTGAGAGCTACCCTGGACTATCCAGTAGTCATCTTCATCACAGAAGTGACGCCGCAAACTATAAGTAACACCAATTGGCATGCATTGCTCATGAAACCATCCACGCTTGTCATTATCTAGAGTTCTTTACTTCACCCCCATTATATAAGGGTTTTGGTTTCAATTATTTTAGTTTTGTGATTGGTGTCAGTTCAAAAAGTAGAGCATTGTACAGGTAAGTGTAGTTGGCCAAAATTGTATTTAGTAGCTAGCAATCAGCTTTCTAAGTTAAAAAACGGAGTGAGTTTTTGTGGTTTTGGGGTTTAACCCCTGGTGTACCCCTTTGCCGCCTCTCGTAATAAAGTACTCTTGTGCTCTACACGAGTTGAACATCTAAGCAATGATGCAATGCCAGACAATAACTTGTAATTGCTTGCCTTTGGCTTTTGTACTTGCGCATTAGTTCTTTCATTTTGTGAGCTACCATGTGTTTTTCGTTTACTCAAACGGTGTATAAAACATTATGTTTGAAACTATTTATCAAAGCACATCCCGTCTATTAGTTTTTTCTGTTGTTAGTTTTTAACCAACATTAAGTTGAAGATTTGTATAGAAACAGAATATGAGTTATACATTTAAATTTTTTGTTTTAATTTTACAGGATTTTGCGCATTTAAATAAGTTTATTATTCTATTTTTTAATTTGTTAATTACATCTAAAATAATTTACAAAATTACATTAAAAATAAAGAGAGAAGAGCAGATTATATAATTATCTACCTTAAAGTTTGTATTAAAGCTATAAACAACAATCATTAATAATAATTCACGGTATTTTCGAAAATTTTAGCTTATCCTAAATTTTGATAGAACAACAAATTAATCTTATTTTTAATTTTAAAAAAAATAAATTAGTCCTTAAAAAAAACGAATTGACATTATGGCCATATCGACAGGCTACCGCCTAACAATGGCAGACGTGGCAACAATATCAGGTCCTACTTGATGACCTGGCAAGATCTCACTTTATAATCCTTCCCAAATCTATAACCTTCTTGTTGAATCACACTGAAAGCCAAACATTTCTGTGGTTTCGCCACCTTGTCTCTGCTCTGAAACTTCAATGGCGACAATTCACAAACCCAGGACAAGATTAAGACAAAAACCTAGATCTCCGATTGTCGTTCTTGTCATATCCATATTAGCTATTACATTGTTTTTACTATTTTTCACTCCGCTTTCCACAAATGGGTTCTCGTTTGCATCACTAACCCTAAGAAACGTGGCTAAACCAAGGAATAAAAGACAACACACTCTTCATGATAAGTATTTGTATTGGGGAAGTAGAATTGACTGCCCTGGTAAACACTGCGATTCATGCGCTGGACTTGGTCATCAGGAGTCCAGCCTCAGATGTGCACTTGAAGAAGCTATGTTTCTCGGAAGGTATGTTCTTTTTTTTTTTTTTTTATGGTTTATCTGTGGTATGGTCTTTTGTTAGAAAATAAATTTTTTTTTCTTTTTATAGAGAAATTCTACTCAGTTGGTGAGTTGAATTGTTTCTTTTTTGAGAAATTTAATAAAAATAGTTAGAATTTTTTATATTTGGATCTCAGGGACCGACTTTCCTCGACTAGGTTTTTAATTGGTTCAGTTTAGTTCCATAGGGATCTCAGCATTTGCCGCTAAACGCATGCGTTGTGCTTGATATGATTATGGCGAAACAAAGTTGAGATAAAAGTAATGTTACTCTTTGTAAAGCTGTATATCAAGTATGTCATCCCATCATGTGGCAATTATTTGTCCCTATCATATCAATGATCACGCCATCTCATCTCATCTTCTAAATGGCGGATTACACACTTTGTAAGATTGGTAATACTTTTATTAACAAGTGCAATTTGTTAGAATATCGAGATGTTAAGTGACAGAGATAGTTTGTTGATTGCTCAGTTGTTTATTTGCAATCTTGTGTGTTACGATGAGATGCACCGTGTATTGGATCATCGTAGCATGGGTGATTTAGTATTTTAATTTATATTTAATTGTTGCAGAACATTTGTGATGCCTTCTCGGATGTGTATCAATCCCATTCACAACGAGAAAGAAATTCTTCATCAATCTGGCAATGCAAGTTCAGAGGAAAGGTAATTTGTTGGAACGCTTTCTCTGTTGGCTTATTTTCAAGGAGTTCTTTGTGGTTTAATGAGGAATCTTTTTCACTTGGTAGGTGGCCAGATAGCTCTTGTGCTATGGAATCTTTGTATGATTTGGATCTTATATCTGAAACAGTACCTGTAATTCTAGACAATTCAAAAATGTGGTATCATGTGCTAATGACAAGTATGAAGTTGGGAGCTAGAGGGGTTGCTCATGTGGAAGGAGTTAGCCGAGTTGATCTCAAAGAGAATAGAAGTTACTCAAATCTCTTGCTGATAAATCGAACTGCAAGCCCTCTGTCGTGGTAATTTGATGTATTTATCATGTTGGCTTTTTACTGCCGTTTTGTTCTCATTCTTTCTTTATTCATTCATTTAAGATCTCGAGCATGATGATATTAGCACCACGAGTCAATTGATAGGGAGGGAGGGAGGGAATTGGGTTCTGTGGGCTATTCATCATAAATAATAACTGTGCAGAAAAAGTTTATGTGCTTGTCATTTTCTTTTGGTTACCCAAAATACTTTGAAAACTTCAGCAAAAGAAATGAAATATGTTTATATCTCACATGATTTACATTGAGAATTATTTGAATTGGACTTTTTATGTTTGATTAATTAAAAGATTATGCATTTAAAATGAGCTGGAGAAAGTGGTTTTATGATGGAATTATTTCCTGAGAATAACCTCTGCCTGTTTTGTATTATTAGCTTGATTCTGATATTCTAATGCCTTTCTATTCTTGTGTGCGAATTTAACTAGATGTTGATTGAAATTATTGTGAGCCACAGAGCCTTGGGTGAGGTCTAACTTATTGTAGATGACTATTTGCTTAATATGCTTAGGAGCCTTGAATTATTCTTATCAAGTTTGAATTGGATTTCATTTGTTGAAATTGCTTTTTATGATTCCGTATGAAATAAATACACGACCTTGTTCTTCTTGTGTGTGTGTGCATGTGCACACATATTACTCAACATTAAATGCTCATTGTTGCTTTTCTTTATGGCTGAGTTTGATATCACTGAACCTGCAACCTTTGTGTAGGTACTAATTATTGTATTTATTCAGGTTTATGGAATGCAAAGATCGAAAAAACCGGAGTGCTGTAATGGTGCCACATTCATTTCTTCCTTCAATGGCGGCTGAAAAATTAAGGGATGCAGTGGAGAAGGTATGTGATATATTCTGCCATTAATGTTCTTTTCAGGAAAAAAGAGGTCTTTAATTATCTGTGCCACTGACAAAATATTCTACTGGAATATTTGCTCCAGCAGCTTCAAGATTGCTTCTTCTTCTTCTACATTTTTTTTATAATATTTTTCCCTTCCTATGTGTTCTAACAAATTGCCAGGAATTTGATCCATTTCTTTGGCTTTTTTGTTACAGGAGAATTAAATTTTATTACAAAATAGATGCAGATACACGTGGATTGTTATTACTCATAATTTAAGTTTTCTAATAATTTGAAGATATTTATAGCAAACTTGTATTCAGTGAAATTTATCCACATCTTCTCCGAGTTGTAGTTTTATCAGCTAAGATTCAAAAAAAAAAAAAAAGGTGGTAGTTATCGGAGTGCCTACACTTTATGCTTTGTACCATGTATAATTTAGTTTGCAACACAGTTGGAGCTGGAATAATTTTTGATCAAAGGAGCGTGGTAAGCTAGGGTTCAAGCCATCCTCTTGTAGATCTATGAGGAGACAAGTGTTATTAGTAGGAAATAGATAGTCGGATTTGGTCGCTAAGATGTCTGGATGGCAGATAACAAAGCAGGGATTGTTGGCATACTTGGATGTAGGCTAATAGTTTGGATGAGGGCTTTGTCTGTCTATCATAAGTAGCACTGCTGGTTTTATATTTGTTATTGGTCCACAGAAAATTGATTGATTTAATTTTTATAAATCTGTAAAACCTACCCGACTGGTATTGATGTTTGTAAGCTCCAGCAGATTGTTGCTCCTTGCTCTGTGTGCTATGGTTTTTGGTGTTTTTGGAAAGCCTATTCTATAATAATCTTTCATGAATATTTAGGGTCTCACAAATATTATATCCACAGATACAGGCAATTCTTGGTGATTATGATGCCATCCATGTTCGTAGAGGTGATATATTAAAAACTAGAAAAGACAGGTATGGAGTTGAAAGGACCCTACATCCTCATCTGAATAGGGATACACATCCGGAGTCTATCCTTTGCAGGATTAAAAATTGGGTTCGAGCTGGACGGACTCTTTTTATTGCTTCAAATGAGAAAACACCTGGTTTCTTTTCACCACTCTCTGTCAGGTAAAAACTCAAGTTCACATGTGGTTCAGAAAGCCTAGATTTTTCTCTTATTGGACATGTCTGAAGCTTATGTAAATGATTTTCTTTCTTCCATGTTCAGCTCAAAATTAGATAATAGAATTGTACTGTGTCAAGGGACAATTACTCTTTTGTTATCATTTTCCTGCTTGAGTGGGAAGATGGTAGAAGGGATCAAACTGTCTGTTACCCATTCAATGTTATAACTACTACCAATAAATTTACACTTCAGTAATTGTGATATGCAAAGTGCTTTTTGTCATGAAAAACATTGAACTATGTTGAAACAATAGTAGCAATGCTGTTATATTGGTGGTAGGGTAGTGGTGATGGTTGAAACAATGGAAACAGTCTGTAGAGTTAGCTGATTGAGGTATTGTAACAGTCATGAAAAAAGAGAGCTGTTTGTGTCGTAGTGATGGTAATGATGTGGTGAAATGTGGAGTTACATGGCTGACTCCTCAAATTTGTTTTAGGTTTTGTTGAAACCTAAAAGTGGACGTACGAGGATAGCTTAATATTATTAGAATACTACAGTTGGCATACAATGGCCATTGATATTGTAATGTGCTTATATCAACAAAGGCTAGAAAGTATACACAAAAATAGTTTGAAAGCTTCATCCATTGACAAAGGTGACTTTTTTTTTTTTTTTTCTCTTTTGCAGGTACAAATTGGCATATTCTTCTAACTTTAGTGACATCCTGGATGTTGTAATTGAGAACAATTATCAGTTATTCATGGTTGAGAGACTAGTCATGATGGGAGCAAGAACATGCATTAAAACATACAAGGAAGATAATAAAGATCTTAGCCTTACGGATGACCCAAAAAAGAACACTAAGAATTGGCAAATACCTGTTTATACCATGGATAGAGATATGGAATGCTGATAATGACATTGCTTGTGATAGAACAAGAGCAACCAACTAGTTTTCCACTTACTGTATGATGCTCAGCCTTTTTCATGGCCATTCTTTAGTGCCAGAATACGCTGTTCTTGTATATCAATATCTTGTAGCTTCAGGAGAGGAGAGAATCAAAATTATGGGAGAATTTGTTATGTAAATTTCGGTTGAAAGTACCTTACAGGTTCTATGTATTGTTCAACTATAACACCACTTTTCTAAATTATAGAAAATCTGAAGCCCATTTTTCGTGTACAGCGGTTGGATAGTTGCAGTTGCTAGAAAATGATTGTGATTTGAGTTGGAGCTCAAATCAGACTACATAACACAAAGGCTACAGAGTAACTTGGTTTGGTTGGGATTTTGAGGCATAGGTGGGTAAAACTTAAATATTGATTATATTGTTGATGTACAAAAGCTTTGGTTGGGTCTCCGAGAGCACTAGTGGCTGAAGACTTGAGATCTTGCAAGTATAAGAAAGAATTAGGGGAAAAGATGCTGCTTGGCAAAAATCTTCTAATATTTAAGTAAGTGGGGTTTTATTTTTATAAAAAAAAGATAATATTTTGATAAAATTTTAGTATATTAGAATTTTTTTTTTGTTTCGTAATAATCACTGTCTTATATAAAGATTTTCGCATCGTAGATAGTTAATCTTACAGATTTTTGAAAATTTCTCACATTAATTTTGGGATTATTGATATGTGATTGTCTTAACTTTGAATTATGAGTGGGAGATTTTAAGAATATAAATCATAGTTATCCCTCATCATGCTTTTACCAATATATATTATGAGAGATTTTAAGGGAGGTTGAATTGGATAGTAATTGTTCTAAATTTGTTTAAATTTTTTTTTTTAATCGTTATTTTTTGTCTCTTAAGTTGGCGTAGTTGATTTGGATAGATGAGATGATTCTCTCTTGGTAATTCTTGGTAGTGTAGATTTTGTCCTTAATTAATTATGGATACTTGATCAGGTTTATTTGTAGATTTCATTCAAGTCAGATGCTCTTTAATTAGGTTTTAGACGTAGATCTCACTCGAGGTAAATATTCTTTAATTAGATTTCAATTAACAACTTTAGCATTAGACGTTTTTACAAAATTGGCGTAAATTAATTTCTTAGCCTTAAAGTCAAACTGTGATCAAACTCTTGGTCATTCTTGCCTAGCAAATGTATTTTAAATTATTTATTTATTTTCAATTTTGAGTCAAATATAAATGAGTCAAAAGAAAATGATTTGCTTATAATATTGTAAATCATTCAATCTTATTTACGAGGTTTCTATATCATATTCCTATACTCACAATAGAAATAATTGAGATTGGTATTTGGTAGCATATCATAGCAATGTTGTTTTCCTTCTGTGTTGGATAATGAATCATAATTTTCAATTATTTCACTTTAACTACCAAATGCCTGCCTATTGCTATTGGATCCTATGAAACCACAATCAATTAGGGTTGTAAAAAAAATCCGAATTTTTAAGAAACCGGTCCGGATCCGAAATTAGGTATCCGAAAAACAGGATACCGGTTTAATTAGGATCAGGATCAGGTTCAAAAAAAAAATCCGGTTTAATTAGGATCAGGAT
>JAVXUL010119301.1:0-17062 GCA_035590515.1 Trichilia minutiflora | reverse complement strand
AAAATTAAATTTTCCTTTATTCATTCTTTAATCAATTTAAAGACTTAATCTAAACTATATATTTGGTTAATTAAGATTTAAAGAAAATTTGACATTTGGCAAAATCATATTATGCCATTTGTCATTCAAGAATTTATTTAATTAAATAACAAGTATTTAATTAATAATAAATAAACAACTTTATTTATTAAATCTTTGATATATAAATATATTATCTAAGTTTTCATATATAATAAACCATATTTATGATACATTAAAATTATTGAAACATTTCTCGAATATATGGGTACTACCGCGTCATTGTCGAGAAATTTATTCTTTACTTTAAAGAATTTCAAATACCATCTGATTAATTATTAGATAATGTTTTATTTTCGTCAATACGAAAACATTATAACCTTTGTAAACATCTATTGGCTCATGTGTGTGACCTCCTTGGGTTCACTGTGAACTGAACATGATTATATAAAAACATTTCACATTACTTCGACACAACACTTTGTAATCGAAGTTTTCAATGATCATAAGTGACCTCTAGTAAGATATCATAATCCCAGACACGATGAATAAAGATTTCAAATTAATTCAAATAGTCGTACGTTCATGTAGTAAAGTCCCTCTACTATAAACTCTCAATTGAGTGCGGGTCATGATATAGTCAAATCCCTAACTCAATCATAGGATCAGGAACTCAAATCATATACGTACTTATCTAAAAACACATTTTCAAATATGTGTACTCTGGTCAGAGATTTAATCCTCGTGTATGAAATTTCTGCCTAGGATCTCAAGATCAACTATTTAAACCAGCAGATTCCATCTTGAACATCACATGTCCTCATACAAAAAGAACACATTGCACCAAGTTTCTTCCACCAGGCATGGCTAGTCCAGTGTGATATATACAAATGATCGATGTGCCTCAGTGTAGAGAGCAATCGTGATATTTTATGTCAAAAGAATAATGGTATACTAGTACGACTATATGACATATCATTAACTGTGGATAATCACCCATATGACTTGTCGTGTTTGCTCACATTCAGTAATGCGTTCACAAACGTAACACTCATGTTTATACTCTTGTGACATGAGGCTCATCACGTAACTATTAGCATCGAATACTAATCATTGGTAGCAACAAAATATGTCAGTCATATGATGTTATCGTCCTTAATGACATTACCTCAACTGAAAACTTATTTGGATGTATTTAAATCATAGACTTTGTACTCATATCCATGACACATTGTAGATGGAGTCTTAACGTATAATACAGCACGGGATTTCATTTTGCATTGACAATCAAATTATAAATAAATATAACAACTAAACAAATGCAAAATGATATAATAAAATGCCATTTATAAATTATAAACAACTTTACAATCAATTTATAAAGTATATATATTATGTGATGATATCCCCGAACAATATGACACGATTGATTTTAGGGCATATCTCCAATAAACTTCCACTTACACTAAAGCTAATCACTATGATACTCGAAACCCATCTTCTCAAGATGATGATGTAGTTGCTGTTGTGTCATTGGCTCAGTCAATAGGTCCACCATGTTTTTGCTGCAGGTTCTTCTGCATGATTAGTTATTTATCTGATATAAACTTTCTAATTAAGTGATATTTACACTGAATATGTTTAGACTTCTGGTGAGACCTAGGTTCCTTAGCCTGCGCAATAGCCTCACTATTGTCACAGTATAATGATACTAGATCATATATAAGAAACCATTCCGAGTTCACTCATGGACTTACAAGTTCAGACAGCCTCCTTCACAACGTTAGAAGTAGTGATATATTCAGCTTCTGTAGTGTAGTCAGTTGTTATAGTTTGTTTGGAACTCTTATAACTAACAACACCTCTATTACAAATAAAAAACAAATATAGGCATAGACTTTCTATCATCCACATCTGATTAAAAGTCAAAATTTGTATAACCCTCAATCCTTAACTCACCTTTACTATAGGTCATCACTAAATCCTTAGTTCTTCACAAGTACTCAAGGATTCTTTTGACCATTGTCTAATGCTGTTCTCCAAAATTTGGTTGATATCTATACATTATACTTACAGTATACACTATATCAGGTTGCATACATAGTATAGTATACATAAAACTACCTATTGTCGAAGTATAAGAAATCTTTTCTCATATTTTCTCTCAAATTTTTATCTTGGGTTCCATTTCATTTGAGAGATTAATATTATGACTGCAGGGTAAAAAAGCCTTCTATGACTCATCTATACCGAACCTCTTCAGTATTTTTCTATTTACTTTTTTTGAGATTAACCTATTATTCGTTTCACTCTTTCTATATAAAGAAGAATACCCAAAATAGGTTATTACTCTTAGATCTTTTATGGAGAGTACATTAGATAACCACAACTTAACCTCAGTTAATATGACCACGTCATTTTCTTTTTGTAGTATGTCATATACATACAAGGAATGCCATGACTTATTTATTCTCCTTTTTATAGACAAAAGATTCATCAATATTCTTAATGAAATCAACGAATCATATATACCATAATCTGGAAGCTTACTTTAATTCATTTACAACTAATAGAAATAATTTCCTCTAATAGATCAATAAGCGACCATACTTGATTAGTATAATTAGAATCGAATTCGGATTTCATGGCCTCAAGCCATATTCTAAAATCGATATCTAATGTCGCTTCTTTATATGTTCTAGGATCTTTCATTTTCTCATCTTTTCCTATCATAAATAAATCAAAACCATTATTAGATAGGAAGAAGTATCTTTCAGAAGAAGTATCTTTATAAAGAATGTAATATCTTAATAAATCTATAAAGAGGTTGATCTACAGAAGGTTGATGACTTAAACAAATAGATTCATTTGCATTAACAGGTTTATCCAACTTATGTAGATCATCATCAAGCTCTTCAAACTCTTTTGAAAGCTTGATCATTCTACTCATACCACCTTTCTCAATGAACTGATTCTTGAGAAACTGTGAATGGTTACTGACTGAAACTCTTTAATCATCATGAAAGTAGAAATAATATCCTAAACTCTCTTTAGAATATCCAATGAATCAATCTTTTTGAAACCTCACGTCTAGCTACTCAGGTTTAATAATTTTAATATAAGCTGAATAGGCCCAAGGCTTCATTTAATTCAAGTTTGGTAACTTCCCATACCATATCTTACATAGTATCTTGGGAATAGCCTTGGATGGAGTCCTGTTCAAAATGAACATTGTAGTATTTAGGGTATAATCCTAAAGATATAAAGGTAAGTCAATAAAGTTCATTATGGGTCGCACCAAATCAAGTAAAGTGTGATTTCTCCTTTCTGACACACCATTATATTGTGGTGTATAAGGATGAGTCAATTAAGATATTATATTGTTTATCTTAAAATAATCTAGAAATTTAGTAGTCAAGTATTCACCATTATGATCAGATCGTATATTTTTAATACTCTTTCCTATTTGTTTTTCCACTTCAACTTTGAATTATTTGAACTTTTCAAATAATTCAAATTTGTACTTCAATAAGTACACATAATCATACCATGATAAACCATCAGTAAAGGTTATGAAGTATGAGAAACTTTCTCTGGTCATTTCACTAAATAGACCATATACATCGTTATGTATCAAATCAAGGATTTCATTGGATCTTTTCTCTTTATCAATAAAGGGTAATTTGATCATTTTACCTTATAGACAGGATTCATAAATTGGGGAATGTTCAAAACCCAATGGACTTATAAGTCCATCTACACCTATTTTATGAATCTGTTTTTCTTCAACATGACCTAATCGGTGATGCTAAATAATTAATATCATTTCTAAATCGCTTCTTATTAATAATATTAGTCATGTTAATCTTATTTGTCTCAAGACTATATAAACCATTTATATTCAAACTAGCGCCAATTAATTTATTTCTCAAATAAATTCAACATTTACATTCATCAAAATTAAAAGTATAACATTATTTACATATTTAATCGATGGATAAAATATTTTATTAGTTGTATCAAAATACAAAGCTTTGTACAATACAAAAACATAGCCTGATGTTAAAATAAGTCTGCAGGTTTCTTGAATATATAGCAGCAACAATTGTTCCATTCACCATCTTTAGTGTTCTGCACTTTTCTCCAGTAACTGCTTACTGTAAAAGTCTTGTAACAACATATAAATATGTAAGGTGGGTGCTGAATCAATAATCCAAGAATGAGAATCTAAAACAACACTTATTTTAGTTTTAATAACATGACCAGAAGTATTCTTACCACTCTCTTCTATCTCAGTCTCATTAGGTATAGAGGGCAATTCCTCCTCCAATGACTGAGCTTCTTGCAATGATGACATTCATTATTGACTTGATTTCTAGCAACTTATTTACCTTTTCCTTTACCCTTTTCCTTTGATTTTATAACTCTTTTATAACATCCCAAAAAAAAGAGATAAATTTCTAAGACATCTTCTATGTCCTTATGCTATACTTATAAGACAGCACTTATCGACGTCAGCATATATAATCTTACTGTAATATTATTATCTATCCATTTCTGAAAGGTCTCTCTCTTCTGATAAAACATTATCAAAAAGGATTTGGGGGGTGCGCAATAGTTGACCATTCACATAGCCTAACTATTCAGAATCTAGAATAATTCTGTGATTCCTTTACCAGCCCTAAAATTAGTTGCAACAATTTTATGATTATCTAAGATTTTAGTAACGGAATGGAATCTATCAAATGGATTTCACTTGATCAATTTTAAAGAATATAGATCTGTAAAAAAATAAATACATTAATATATATCTGAGTGTATATATCAATTTATTCAGTTTTAAACTTTAAACCAAATAAAGCTCCCACTACTTTGTTTAAAACATTACTTCCTCGATTAATACAATCAAAATTTCCAAGAATATAGATTTACAAAAAAAATAAATACAATCAACTTCTTATCAAACTTATAAACCTCACCTGATAGTTATTGGTAAAATAAGCTCAATAAATCAAAAATACATTTCTATTTGTAACACATTGCAAGATATGATCAACCAACCTCTAGATCTCAATATCCCACCTGACAGTTATTAGTACCTCAACCTAGTTAGGCTAGACTCAATGCATTTTCATAAATAGGGAAATAATCAGACCCCTCACCTAACAATTACTAGAAATCCAACACATCCTATAAAGAAACAGGTCAAATAAATTACAACAACCTGTAAGGGCCCTCACCTGACAGTTATTGGGTTACCCCATCAAAGTGCCTATAACATATTGACTGCATTGAAAGTTTTAAGCCTAATATTTTATTAAGGGAGGTATTAGTTTGGTCTCATTTTATTCAGTAATAGGATTTAAATTCTATATCATTCAACAATTAAAAGATATCAAGTTTAAATCCAAATTTATCACAAAATAATCAAATCATTTTAATAAATTAACAATTAATTTATTATGTGATAAATGAATTAACTATTAATTCATTATGTTCTATATTGACATATGTTCACAAAATTACTCCCACTAGAATTCTATTAATTTGAAAATGATTAAAATTATTTAGAATCATTATTCTATGTAATTTTAATCTAGAGTAATATTTCTGTTCAATCAGAACAAGTCTGAGTCTGAAAATTAAAATTTCAAAAATTTAATTTTCGGTAATAGAAAACACTAATCAAATTAGTTTTTTTTTTAGACTTGTTGCTTGTAAATATATTAATAATAAATATTAATAATTATAATAGGAATTTTTGAACTATTCAAAACTTGCATTTAGGTCTCTATGGGATAAATTATTGAAATACCCCTTATCAAAATTTGGTGGTTTTGACTTGAAAATGAAAATACAAATAAACACAATAATTTAATATCAATATCACTTAAAAATTGAGTCAGAACGCGTTCGGGAGGCCGAAAAGCATTTTGCGGCAAAATAAACTAGAGCAGGGCCAGGTGTGCGCGAGTGGTGCATAGCATATACCTACGCGCCCGCTGCCTGTGTGCCACACGTGCGTTCTCTAGTAGGCGGGTGGGCTCATGTCGCACACAAGCGTCTCACGCTCCCAACAGGGGCCCCCTACAACTTGTTTTTCTGCCTATTTTGACACATTTTCAAAGTTTTGCAAATTATCTCAAATCAAAACACTTCTATAAGATATCCAACACTTTCCAACACATTCTCCAACATATCAAACACATTTAAATATGTCTATAAACATGAAAAATCAATTTAATCAAAATAAAACACAAAATGTTCAAACATTACTTATGATGGATATTTTGCACCCATTTGTATTTTTTCATTCAATTGCAACATTCCAAATGTGTCAAAACACATTTCCAACACAGAAACACATATTAACACAGATTAATCAACATTAATACATTTAACATGCTTATGACATATTAATCTATAAATCAAATTTATCAATCAATCAACATAATCCATATTGCTATCCTTATAATAATATAGAATTCCACCACCTAAACCAGAAAAACCACAACCAACCAAGCCACCGATCAATCCCATATGAACATATCAACATTTTCTAATATCAAAGCATACATAATAACCAAACACCTAGGCTTTGGTACCACTTGAAAGTTGCTAAGGAATGCTTAACATCCTAGGATCATTCTTTGGTTAACATATGCGCACTTTTTGAATTTTTCTTTATAATTAAACATTTTAATCAAATAAGACAATATTTTTACCTTTAGGGTTTCGTTTGGAATGTAACAAATAGTCTCCCACTTGCCTCCAAACCTTGCACACCAATATGTTTACAAAGGTTTCAATGGTACCTTATAAAAACGTAGACATTCATATAGCTTCATTAAGCTCTTTCATGATTTTCTATACTAAGAAAACCAACATACACATATGCTAGGAAGATAAGAAATGCAAGAAAACCTTTTTCAATTTCCATCTTCCATTTCTTATGTTTTATTTAACGGAAAATGAAGGAAAAAAAACTTAAAACCATTTCTCCCTTTTTTCACTCGTAATTCAAGGTTGAAGAAGAGAAGAAAAACAATTGAAATCCAATTCAAAAAATATTCCCACGTGTATAGCACTAAAACCCTTTGTATTGGTTATTTTTCATTAAATAAGCAAAAATGAATCATTAAACATATAGTTATACACATGTAACAAAATGATAGGCTAGGAATTCAAAAAATTTTCCAATTCCATTGTTCGCTCCACAACGTGCATGCGAAAATTGATCACAAGTGTACGGTGTTAAGTTTTAGTATAGAAATGGTAAGTATAGGGTTATCGTATTCACAGGAAATTAATTTAAATTATATTAAGTATTATAGGTGAACTAATACTAATTTTATTCAAATACCATCAACATAATAAATTAAATTAAACTAAGCTAAATATAACTAATGTTATACATTATATACATGGAGCGCAACCACAAATAATTGGAAAAACTGAAGTATAAATGTTCTAGAGAATTGATTTCACCTAGCGCTCAACTATGTTTCTCATGTCAATTTATCATTTACTCAATTTCAAGTTTATAAGACAAGAAAACTAAATTATTTAACTACCTCTCCCGAAGTCAAGTCATAAATATTCGTAAAACCCAAATTTGATATCCCTATCTAAATCTAAGAATTAGGAATATATTAAGTTCTTGGATTCTCTCTGATGGTCTTCAATGGGATTAATAACCTTCCAGTTCATTAATACCCTAGGTCGTATTATATGAGGTCCAATCTAGGACAACCTCTCCTGAATGCCTTATCCTAAATTTAAAACCATCTAATTCGTGGCCAATGAACTAGAAGCATTAAGCATAGTATAATACAAATAAACTTATGAAAAGAGTAACGAACCAATTAAGTAATCAAAATATCCCAATTTATTATCCAACTATTTTCAGGTGTACAAGATAAGATTCGTAATGCAACCAACTATCTCTTCCAAGGTTAAGTTGATTAAAACTCTAAATCCTAACTTTGATAGCTTATACAATTTCAAATCCATGTTTTTCATTTGTCACTATAAAAAACTCTAAATTGTTACCTAAAATTAAGATCTTGAGTTTATTATGTTTATTTCACTCTTGATTATTCTTCATAGGCAATAATGGTCTCCCATGTCATGCCCTAATCTGTGGATCCCACACATGACAACTGCCACAGACTCCCAAGGTATACTCAATCACACAGAATACGTCCTGAAAGCTTGTAAGGCCTTTAGAAAACCTGTTTTTAAAAACATTCATGTAACACTTCCAATACAATTCCAACCAAACACCTAAACTTCAAATGAATTTCTTAATCAAATCCTAAAAACTTTAAAAAATATATAAATCATTTCATAAAATGATCATCCAAATATAATTATATGAAGTCAATCCATCCAAAATACAATTCAAATGAAATTTATAATTTCTGTTATAATTTATAAAAAATAAATAAATAACATTTCAAATTTGTAAAGGTAAACCCAGTGGACTACAATCTGATCTAAGTGAATCCATCTCGAAAGTGTACCTGATATCCTTAAAACCTAGAACAATCACCACCCGACTAAAGTGCGTATCTTCTTGTCTACTTTGAAACTAGAGAGTGAGAGGGGGGAGGAGTATACGGAAGTATACTCTGTGAGTGAACTAAGAATATAAATAAGTAAATAAACTAATAATATTTCGTCTAAAATAGAAAATATAAGTCAAGTACTTCGTAAAACATCTTATTGAAAAATATCTCTTTTAGTTTGAAAACATTCAAAGAATATACATCGAAAATCATTGGGCTAACTCCCTTTCCCAATGATTACCCTTGGTCTTGGGTATCCCGAGACCGTTAATAGGTTTTATATATAGATAAAACATGCTATTTATAAAAATTCATCTTTGAATGTAGAGAATAAAATATGCATAGTTCAGTTGTCATGCCCCGACCCTAGTAGGTCATGTGGCAATTATCGCGAATCCCAAGAACACATCCTATCACTTAGAATGCACTCCTAGAACCCGCAAGGCATTAGAAACTGTTTTCAAACTCATTTTAAAAAATAACACAAAATAATTTAGAATGGAAGATTTTCAAATATACATGTATCACATATGTATTTTCTCAAAATACATTATAAAATCCTATTGGCCAAGCCAAAACATATCAAATTACTTTATTACAAATATTTTTACATACAGTGGACCGTAATATAAAATCTTGAGTCGAGTACCTGAAAACTGTGCTAAAGTCTCGCTTCAGCTATGCTATACCGCGTTCGACTACACTAACATGAAATAGGAAGTGACGGGTGAGTATTTGAAAAAATACTCAGTGAGTAGACAAATAAACAAAACAAAAATCAGAACCTCAAATACTGATTATGGAACACCCTCGTAATCATACAAATCAAACATAGTGAAATATAACATTATATACATGTCTAGAAAATCGATTTAATCTCAAATATATATAGCCCCTTAGTCTATAGGATCCCACCCACTCCATCTGAGCTGTATGGTCGATCCGCAACCCTGGATGGGGATGTGTGTCCATGTCTAATATAACAAAATAAGACTAGCATGCTTTAGCTTGGATATGTGGATCCCAGCTATCCTATCTTGGACTGTATGATCAATCCACACTTCGGGGTCTATTGAATCCCACCCACTCCCTAAGAGTTGTATGGTCAATCCTCACCCCTAGGTCTATTGGATCCCACCCACTCCCTAAGAGCTGTATGGTCGATCCTCACCCATAGATAGTAAATGACATGGCACACAAAAATCATAAATCGATATCAAAGACCCATCAGGGAAAATCAAATAACTGTTGGCTCACTAGGCTAAAACAATAAAAAGATATGCTGGCTCATAAAGCCAAATCAACAAATATAGCACCCCAGCCATTACACTCAACTATGCCACATTCACATATATATAAATAAAATGACCTCCGGCCTCACAATCATAATATCATCAAGTATAAGCACAATAGGCCTCCGACCTCACATTCATGGTAATCTAGGTTTCACATCAAACCTGTCTCTATCACAAAAAAGGGGCCATCCCGACCACTACACAACAAATATCCAACGCCTCCTCATTTCAGTTATGTATCCACATACATACATTCATACATATACGTATATATTCACATGCTATAATCTCTAGCATTATATTCATTTATAAAGAACAATAAATTAGGCGAAGGGAAAGGAATGTCCACTCACCGTCCTGGGGTGGGAAACCACCCTCTCGGTATCCTCCTCACGACGGAGATCCTCCTGTCTCGGCTGTCGCTCTTGGATACACATACAAACACAGATTTATGATCTGAACAAGTGTGCGTGTATGATGCAATACATGCTCATATAACTCTCGCACTCCTTTCTCTCTCTCTCTACCCTTTCTCTCTCTAAATATATTACCCTTCATAACCCTGCTCTTAGAACTCGTCTTTCTCATCAGTTTCAACACCATTAGTTATCAAAGCCTTTTAATCTATCAATACCGATGATAAATTAGAAAACTCCCAATTTCTAAGGTTTTATGAACAATAATTCTAAAACCTATTCTTGTGATTCATGCACAATGAAGGGTTAAAATGAAGAAATGAGCTTAGGGATGAACTTACCCAAGGTGGTAGAAGTATTCTGAGTCTCTCTTTGCTCGATTCTCTTACTTGGCTACTATTTATCATCACCCTTTCTTCGTGATTCCTCGTGAACCATCACGTGGAACTCTGATCAGAGCATTTTTTTTAGTTCTAGTATTGATTCTAAGTTCATAGGAACCAAAATGGTGAAGTTTGATGGAGGAATGGCTGAGATCAGTTTTAATGGTGAGAGAGAATAGTTTATGTTGTTCTGGCAAAGAGAGAAGCAAAGAAACCGAATAGGGAAGACGACTCCCCTGTCCAATGCATATAAACTGTGCAATCCCCAAAGATGTCGATAAGTTTTAAAACGTATCGATACTTTTGGCATTTTTCCTGTAACGTATTGATATGTTTGTCCAACATATCGATACTTTTGGCCAAAATAATGTTCACAAGCCTGCAAGGTGTCGATACCTTCCTCAATGTATCGGTACCTTTCATCACAAGTGGACTTCATCACCATCACCAACATGTCGATACGTTTGGCTTACAGTGCCCTCAAGGTATCGATACCCTGATGGCTCTATACTAAAAGATGTTGATACCTTCCCTAAAGGTGTCGATACCCTTGGCCTCAATCTCAATGTATTGATATGTTTCCCCAAACATATCAATACCTTTGCTTTTTGTCCTTCTTCTGAGGACTACAACTTCAATTGGCCATAACTTTTAGCTCGGATATCCGCTTGGAACTCATAATATATCAATGAAAAGCTCTCTCCAAGTTTTACAAAAACGATAGGAACATTTTCTTAATTAGAGATGATTTTGGGGTCAAAAGTCTAGTTCTTTCTCATAAGCTCATATCCTATACCATAATCTTACTCAAGACACATTCTTCAAGTTTTATACCCTCTCGTGCATAATCTAAATACGACAATATGCACAGAAACTCTTGAGGAATTTACTATTAGGCCCATAATTCTAAGGGACGAATGTCACAGAGGTGATAGTAATACTCTTACCTCGATTAGAGTGCCATTTAATCTGGGTAAAAATTGAAACTCATTCCTTTTTTGGATACTTTAGATCAGGGTTGGTTAAAGATTAACATAGATGGGATTTGCAAGGGGTGTTCAGGTCTGGTGGTTAGCAAAAGTGTTTTCAAATATGCCATGGGTGATTATGTAGTGGGGTTTGGGATTCTTACCGATAGGCATTCTAATTTTTATGTAGAGAATTTTGCATTATTCTTGGCATTAAATTAGCAATTCTAAAGAATGGAATAGGATTTGGCGGGAATGTGATTCCATATCTGTGGTTAATTCGCTTATAAATAGAAGTTTATCTCTTTTTTAGTTTTTATGTAATAGATCGTATAATTGCTTCCAATTCCTAGATAGTATGTTTCATACATTTTACGAAAATAACAATGAGACATGAACACCTTAGCTCTAACATTTTTAGTTCACGGTGATTATAAGAAGCCAAAGAGGAGGAAGATCAAAACAGCCTCAAGGGAGAAGAGAACCAGTAACCCATAACTTAAACTTAATCGAATGAGAGGGTAAAGTTGCTCAACTGAGCTGGATTTTCCAAGTTTAATGGTATTGAAAAATCTACAATTCCTAATAGAATAGGTAACAAAACAACTTTACTACCCACATCACTAAATCAATCTTCTTTAACCCAAATCAAACTGGTGTTTGTTGTTGCACTAGGGGTTATTCCACTAAGTGCTAAAGCGTGAATTTTTTGTATCCATTAAGCAAAGACAAGTTGTATTTGTATCATTGTATCTAAAAACATATATTATGGACATCTTAAAGCATTTATGGTATCATTATGAATATACAAACCAAAACTATGAAATCCTAAAAATATATATATATATCCAGTTGGGATGTAATATGGTTGCATCACAAGGCCTAAAGATAAGATCTAATAGATCATTGTATTGAGTAGTTGGATTATAGTCTCTGCATAAAAATGGCTCATGTACAGTAGCACTAATGATGAGAAATCTATGAATCCATATATGATGTGTGAACAATGAAAATTGTGTACTATAGTCAATAGCTAGATATAGATAAAGAGGCATAAAATATATATGATGAGGTTAAGAGATAATTGAGCATGCCATGATGTTGTTAGGATCTCATAACCAAAGGACCCATGTGTTTGATCGGATTATGTGCTATTTTATTCCAGAATGTTTAGTGATATTCGGTAGCACAAGGTCAGTTGCAAGCTTCTGTTGATTTGTTTAACAAATTGAACATAATGTTTAAGGGAAGTTTGACTAATATAGGTCGACGACAATCTTCGTTCGAATGAGAGAAAAGTGCAATTCAATTAAATGAATAGCATGATTTGTTCGACTGAGTTACCCTGTACTTTACCATATTGCTTTGCTTAGAGTTTATTTTTGTATCTTTTTTTTTGTTTTAAGGACTTTTTTATAATTGTATAAACTTTAATATTTTAGTATTTAAAAAGGTTTAACCTCTGGTTTATAAATTTAAGAACATTTTCTCACTTAAGGTTTTAAATTCCTTGCTTACTTGGTGGAATCTAAGTTTGTTTTGATTGAATCCAAACATTGTTTTGGATTCATTTATGTATTTAATAGTAAAAAAAAAACTTGTCATTGTGTTAGTTAAAAAAGTACACTTTACCATTTTATTGTGTTTTGGATTTATTTTCTTTGTATCTTTATTTGGATTTTAAGAACTCTTTTGTAATGACAAAACCCTAATGTTTTAATATTTAAAAAGGGTTCAAATCCCTAAAAGGATTCAACTTCTATTTTTAAAATTTAAGAACATTCTCTCATATAGAGTTTTAAAATCCTTACTTAGTAAACTCTAAGCTTGTTTTGATTGAATCCAATGAAGCTTTGGATTCATTTACTCATTCGATCATAAAAATGCTTGTCACTACATCAATTTGGTATCAGAGTAAGAACATGTAATATTTATATTATTGTAAACGAAGCAAGAGGCAACCGTTTAGATGTTGGATAGCGAAAAGCATAGGAAATTGCTAGGTTGGACCAGAAACTTTACAGGTACATAGCTATTAATCAAGAATAAACTATTGTTATAAAGAAAAACCTCAAAATTCTAAGAATATTAGAACACCTTTTAGTTAGGGCAATTAGGAAGTCGAAAGTTACAAACAGTGGTGGTCAAGAGTTTGCTCGCGATTGGCCTATTGTTAGATGGAGTCCTATCATTCATAAATCACCAATTTACAAAGACTTTTGAAAGACGAATATTCTGGGTATACATGGGTTATTGTTGAATTCTGAGGTGTGATAGAAGTTGAGGATGTGATGACTATAAAGGAGAAATTGGGTACAACCACATAGCACATTGGGAACCTAAGTATTACCGTCTAGAGAAGAGACCCATTATTTATAAGAGTTTGCAAATAATTATAACTTTGTCGATTGAAGATGGTAATGATGAGAATAATGATCATGGCTTGGTGAGTGGTAAAAGTAGTTGATAAGTTGCTAAAGCAATTCATTTGACTTCAAGTTTTCTGTTAGTTTTGAGTCATTTTATCGGATAATGAGCTTGTTTTTGGTGTTTTAGCATGCAGGTTAGGTTGAGCCTATTTTTAGGCTTTAAAGCAGCTAAGATTAAGAGTTTTAGAGCTAAGAGTCAAGAAAATAGCAGACTTGATACCATCACTGCAGCCAAACAAATTTTTATTCGTTGCAGCCCAAATTCCAAATAGCTTCGTTTTAACTCTCAATTTTTATCTGTTGCATCGAGAAATATTTTTTACCATTGCAGCAAAAAAACTTTCTACTCATTGTAGTGTCAATACTCGAAAAATTTATTGCCTTAAATGATTGGCTATTTAAGGAACCTTTCTAGGGATTCATGAAGGGAGAGCTGCCAACATTCTTGGAGGGCAGAGAAACATAATTTTTCATAAGAAACCTAATAAAAACACAAGAAAGGAAGAGGAAAAACTTATTTTGAGGGGACAACACTTTCATATTGAGTTTGCTGACTTTTATTTCTTTTCTTCTGAATCATCATATTCATATCCTCTATATTTTTTGGTTATTTTTGAATATTATGAGTGGTTAAATCTTTTCATGCTTAGGAGATCAAAGAAACTCTTGTGAGCTACATTTGAATACTTATTTTGGATTAATAAAATTTTGTTGTGAATCTATTTGTGTACCTTGTGTTTAATGCTTTCATTTTTAACTGGCCATTAAAATAGATGTTTTTAGATGTGTATTTTTTGGACTTGAAAAGGGAGAAATATATGCATCCGAATGAAGGAATCACAACTTAGGAGTTAATATATTAGAGAATAGTTAATAATTAAGTAGCTAATTTAGGTTGGGTCTTAATAAGTGGTTGATTAAACTTGATTGAATAAGAATATTAATTAAGTTTATTAATCATATAGTTTCATTAGTGTCTCAAAAGAGGGAGTGAAATGACATAAAAACCTAAGCTAATAGGCTCTTGCAAAGTTAGTTAAGATAAAACAATTGGACATATGTAATAAACAAGAGTAGATTCAACCACTTCTAAGCCCACTATATTCATATTAATCTTATAATCAAATAGCGCAATTTAGTCCCTTAGGTCATTTTTAAAATTAATTTGCTTTTTTTTTCGTTATTCTAGATAATATTTAACCATTTTAATTGTGATAATTAACTTGTTGGTAATTTTTAATCCTCGTGGGATGATACTCTACTTTCATTATATTATAAAACTTGATACCATACACTTGCGGTTATTTTTATCATGTTATGAATATGTCATTAATAAGTTTTTGGTGCCATTGTCAGGGATTTTTATATTACTTTGAGTTAATATTACGACTAAGTGGTTGAATATTGCTCTAGATTTTATTTCTAATTTGTTATTTAAATTTTTTTTAGTTGCTATTTGATAATGAATATGAAGAAGCCGGAGTTTAGAGCTAGCGCCTTTTAACCTAGAGATTGAACGAACCTATAGAAGAAACTAAGGTGTTAGAAGAAGAGAAAGAACTAGAGAGAGATTAGAAAGAAGTTGAGAAAGAGAAATGACAGAGAACAACAACCAACAGCGAGCTCTTAGAAATTATTTTCGACTGGTGGTTAATGATAATTATTCAGAAAGTCAAAAACAAGTGGTTCAAGCAAACAACTTTAAGCTGAAGCCAGCTCTTATCAATATGGTACAACAAAGCGAATACAGAGGATTATCTCATAAGGACCCAAATGTGTATCTTGCTATATTTTTGGAGATATATGACACGGTGAAAATGAATGGGGTCCCTGAAGATTCCATTCAGTTGAGATTATTTTCTTTCTCTTTGAGGGATAGTGCTTGAGGATGGCTATAATCAATTTAATCAGGGAGTATAACAACATGGGAGGAACTTACTCAAAAATTTTTGTTCAAGTTTTTTCCTCCATCAAAAATTCACAACTTAGAGGAGAGATTGTGTATTTAGATAGCTAGATTTCGAACCTATCTATTTAAGGTTTGGGATAGGTTTAAAGTCTTGATACGAAGATGTCCTCAATATGGGTATCAAGATTGATTTCAAATTCAACTATTTTACAATGGTTTAAATGGTCAAACAAGAACCATTATTGACATAGTAGTTAGAGGAACTCTTTTGTCCAAAATAGCAGAAGAATCTCAATTATTGCTTAAAGAAATGGCCTCCAATAATTATCAATGGCCAAATAAGAGGAACCAGAGGAGAGTTATTGATGTTCATGAAATTGATCCAATCGTCATTTTGATAACCCAAGTTTTAACCTTAACAAGTAAGCTTTCAGCCATGACAGTAAATGAAGGTTGCTCGTCCAAAGAACAAATGGTCTTAATGAGTAATTCATATTTAGGAATGCAGAATTGGCAAGAGCAAGAGCAAGTTCAGTTTATCAACAATCAGAACTTCAACTACCAAAATAATTTATCAAATCAATAACATCTAGGGTTGAGGTACCATAAGAACCTTTCTTATGAAAACACCAGAAATGTGTTGTAGTGACTAGTAGGTTTTGTAGCTCAACCAACAGAAAAGAAACCTTCTTTAAAAGAGCTTATAGGTACTTTTATCAATGAAACTCGTGGGAGATTCAACATGAGTAAAGAAATGATTGATAATATTGAAACTTACTCTAATAATATAGGAACTACCATAAAATCATTGGAAGTACAAATTGATCAGCTCGTAAAAGTTATAAAAGAACAATCAGCTGAAAAATTTATAAATGATACAGAGAAGAATCCTAAGGACTAATACAATGTCATAACTTTGCAGAGCGGGAAAGTAGTAGAAATGTAGCTTAGAAAGGATGTCACGCCCCGACCCTAGTCGGCCACGTGGCAATCGCTTCGAATCCCAGAAATACATCCTATTATTTAGAATGCACCTCTAGAACCCGCAAGGCATTAGTACCTGTTTTCAAACTC
>JAVXUL010119291.1:0-17064 GCA_035590515.1 Trichilia minutiflora | reverse complement strand
TTTGAATTTAATAAATTGAATGGAGATATAATTGAAATAATTTATTATAAAAATTTAATAAATACTAAGTGTATCAAAAAAAAATAAAAAAATAACCCTTTTCTTATTTTTAATTTTTATTTTTTTTAAAATAAAAATTATTTTTTAAAAATCAAATCAAATCAAATCAATTTTAATTTAATTTTTTAAAGTAATCTCAAGCAAATCTTATATATCGCAATTGTTTTTGAGAAGTTAGGTAGATCATGTGGACTTTGTTGCACCGCGTTAAATGAGAAGTGGGACTATTATAAGGTATTAGAAGACTTTAATATTAAAAAAATTAATTCTACTAATTTAAATTTATTTAATATTTTAATATATATATTGAGAAGTGGCATCGTTAGAATAAGATCGATGACCTGATACTACAAAAGTCAACTTTCTTAATTTCAACTTATTTCACATTTTAATTGAAAAATTATAAGACCTAGATTTCATGGACTTTTAATATATTAATTAAAATGTTCAATTAAAATTTTTAATAAGTTAAAATTAAGATAATTAATTTTTATAATTTATGTCTTATAATATCTTGTAATAAATCAACTTACTCATCTTTAAACATGGTGGAATAAAATCCACAAAATATACCCAACTTATCAAAAAGATTTAGAATATATATATATATATTCCACATTGTTGGTCTTATAATAAATATAAATATGTTACATGAAAAACTCCTTTGTTATTATAGTAGGTGTATAATATTATGTTCTACATTATAAGATATTAGAAGATATAATATTATAAAAATTAATATTTCAACTTATTTAATATTTTAATATATAATTTATTATTATTATTATTATTATTATTATTATACACACTTTTTTGGCCTAATTTTATAAAATTGGATCAATCCTGCTCAAGATCTAGTTTTTAAAAAATTGGGTCTGAACTACATCTAAATTTTACATTCAGATTAAAATTTTAATTTTGTTTATTATATAGTAATAATAATAATTATTATTATTATATTCTTATATTTAAAATAATTAATATTTAAATTTTAATTATTTTCAGACATTAGTAAAAGAAGTTAATTTGTATAATTTATTAAATTATATTAAAAAATAATCTTTCAAAAATATGACACTTAATTATTATTATATTAAAAAATTCGAACGGCTGGAGCATGAAACTCCCGCCGACCGCAAACGCAAAGCAAACGCCGTCTCTCACAGGTAGTAAATTTAAACCTTGAAATTGTATATATATATTTTTTCTAATTGTTGTATAAGCTTGAAATTAGTGATAGTGAAGAAGATGTAGCTGGGACGAGCATGGACGCAATCATGGAATTAATCAATTATGGTTGTTATCGGAGAAAATCAAGAAAGGTATTTTTCTCCGTTTTCAATAAATTAATTAAGAAAGAAATTTTACATGTT
Source organism: Trichilia minutiflora (assembly GCA_035590515.1). Taxonomy (NCBI): domain Eukaryota; kingdom Viridiplantae; phylum Streptophyta; class Magnoliopsida; order Sapindales; family Meliaceae; genus Trichilia; species Trichilia minutiflora. The sequence goes on along the minus strand of JAVXUL010119291.1, from coordinate 15,631 downwards.
AATGCCGTAACTTTTGTGACTGAACAAGAAAACGGGTAGAAGAAAGGGTACAAAGAATAAACTTAGTCCTGAAATTACAGAAATGCTAGGTCAAGCTACTCTACTCTGTGCTCATGGAAACTTTGAACAAGTAATTTACATTTATTTATCAATTAATTTTATATTTTCTTCAATTAAGATTAAGAAATTTTTTACTTTTCTTGGATATACTTTTGATTGTGTAAACAGTATCTGTACTGAGGGAAATTGTTAGATTGTCTCCTAATTTACCTGAAACTTGTAATACGCTTGGACTTGTTTATACGGCCCTTGGAATTTATGAAAAAGCATTTTCTTTCTATGTTATGGCTGTGCGTCTTACACCAAAAGACCCTGCTTTGTGCAAACAGCTTTTAACTAGGTCTGTGTAAGTCATTTTATACTCAGTTTATGTTACCGTCGATCCTACAAGTTCATACGTGAAGCAAGCTTTTCATCATAATCAAGAAATTGACCATGTTTTCTAAATGCAGAGAAAAGGGAGGCACAGCTCAAGCCATGTATTATCTTCGTACGGCAATAAGAGTGGAGCCTAAAGATATCAGTCTAAGATTCCATCTCGCATCATTTTACATTGAATTTGGAGATTATGCAAGAGCTGCTGAGTCATATGAACAGCTACAAGAAGTAAGTCTTGACAATGTTGAAGCTGTCAAAATGGGGGCACAGGTTTTACCAACAGCTTTCTCTGTTAAATGTCTTCTTTGAGATAATAATTGTTTTGACATTATCTTGGTGAAGCTACTGGTGATGTAAATTTGTTTATGATGCTGGACTATAGTCGTTTCTTTAGCTCATAAGTTGTCTACTGGGTATTAACTTCTTTCTCTTCTTCATTTTGTCCTAACACTCTTTTTTGGCTCTTCATCCTGGTGCATTTATTCCTAAAATGTGGTCAGACTGCATGTTCTGACAGCATTTTGGAAGAATATGATAAGGTTCATCCATATAAAGCTGATTTGAGTCTGGCATGCTCATGGAAAATAATGCAAATGACAAAGCTCTGCAACATATACAGCATGCACAAATGGCCTGTGTTTCAGGAAAAGTTGAAAGTTAAGGCAGGAATTTGCCAGCTTCACCTTGGAAATATGGAGAAGGCTAAGGGTTGTCACGGGCATGTATGATCATTGCTAATTATTCTAACTGCTTTGATCCCCTCAAAAGGAGAGTGTTGTCAATTAAAATGTCTTTGATCTTATTTCACTAACCATGTTCTATTTTTCATCATGAAAAAGGAGGGAGGGAAGGAAGAAGAAAAACCAGAAAACAAACATATGGGTTTACGAGCTCTTGGAAGGTTAAATGCTGTTATTATTGTAAAATTTGGTTTGGAGTATAATGTTAAAGAATATAGTTGGAGTATAATGTTAAACAGGGTCATTATATCTACTTTTGGAGCACCGTCTTTCTCTTTAGCTAACCAGTTTCTCTTTCACAGGCACACATGTCGTTATCATTGTCAGATGGCTTATAGTTATAAACTTCATTGAATTGTCTCTCTTTATAATTTTTTTTTATTTCTTTTATTAAGCCATGTTGTTTATCATATTTATGTTGATTCATATATGTGAATATATATTTGGATTGATCGTTTATTTTCGATATTCATGTGTGTATTTGGAAACGGGGTGCCGGTAATCTTAGTAACCGGATAACTTATGATTTGGAATCATTGGATAACTTATGATTTCAATTTCTTAGTAACCCTTTGTTATTTCTTTTAAATTATTTCTATAAGCATACGTCGAAAATGTAGTTCTTTCTTATCCTCGATTTGAGTTAATTATCCATGTCACTGAATTTTTTCTCATGTGATGTCTAGATTTGCTTCGCTGTTTTGGAACTGGAGAATGCGTGAGATCATACTGATCTGATTACTGAAGTTGCTGACACATATAGGAGTCTTGAGCATTATATCTCTGCGTTGAAGTACTATCATATCTTGGAGGCAAATTCCAGAACTGAAAATGTAAGAGAAACCGTAATGTTTTCATTTGAGTTTTCTTCCTAACTCCTGAAAGGGGAAAGGCAATTGAAAATATATGCTCTATTCTATTATGTCCCTTTGTGTGTTATGTTTATTTACTTGGAATATGATGTTAGATGTTTGCAATAGAATATGTTATCCAATGATTCAACCCTGTGCTCCAATATCATGGAGGCCTCTTGAAATGTACATTTGTACTTGAAAGCTCCATTTAATTTTATCATTATAAATTTCATCCATGGGATTGTAACTCGGCTATAGAATGTTTCCCTTTAATTATTTTGGTTTTCTTGCTATTTTTGGTCATTCTTCCGAGGCATGTGTGCCATAACTAACATTGTTGCTGGTTTAACCGTTAGTTTCTGACATATGTTACATTGTCAGGGTTACTTATATCTCAAACTTGCTGAATGTTATGCTTCCTTGAAAGAAAGAGCACAAGCAATTAGCTTCTTCTCCAAAGGTGATGTGCACACCTGAGATTTAAACTCTAATGAATCTATCTATGCAAGTTCTGTGATTGTCACAATATCAAATCTATTAGCATTATTTATGCAATCATATTATTCTTGTTGAAAGACATGAATATCAGAAATGAAGAATGTGTAGGTTCTCTATGATCTGCACCCATGTGTTTGACTCTATGAATTCAGCCAAAAAGCTTCTGATTGATAAAAATATGAATATGAGATCAGAATTCATTCTTTTAAATAAATATTTCTAGATCTGTTGCACTTCCATTTGATCAAACAATAAGAAATGGAGAAAAGGCAATCGTTCACACACATATCATTGATCTGTGTGGACTAGTATTCTTTTGATGTTCTGTACAGACAAACTCTCTGGGGCCTCTTTTGGTTTTGGCTTCTAATGTGTTTTGAGTGATCCCTTTCTTTCTTATTAAACCAAATGGGAGGCTGTTGCTAGAAAATTTTAGGTTGGAGAGAACAGTTTTCTTTTTGTATTTTGTTGTTTGGTGGGCCGCTATTTAACTTGTTTGTAATTTTTTATTAATTTCTGCAATATTTTTGTTTATTATCACAAAAGAAAATGAATGTTGGTTCTCTGTTGTATACTTGGTATGCTAGGGTTCTCTTTTTGGATGTCTTTAAATGAATTTAAAAAATTCAGTGTTTCCCTATTTTCTACCAATCCATAGAAGGGTGTGGCATCTAACTTTGCTTTCTTATGAAATGAGTTCTACAGAGAAATGTTTTACTGCACATATTTATCCCAATTCTGATTGTAATTATGATAAATAAATCTCTTATAAGCTTGGTTTATGTTGCAACTAAAAAGAGAAAAAGAGAAGTCATGGAGACTATTTTAATAACTCTGCCTTCTACTCTGATCATGATTGCTGTGATACCACTTTGTAAAATTTTATCGTGGTTCAAGGAGCAGTATTCTGTTTTCTGAACAGCAATGTCTTGTGCAGCTATTTGCTCATGCACAGTGCTCAGATGAGTATATTTGGAAGTATCAGTAGATTTTTGTGATTTCTCAAAATTGAATTGTGATACTTCGATGATGAAAAACTGTATGCTTATTTGACTAGTTAGGCATCCTGGTAATGATTGGACTTTTAGTTCAGGTTTGAGTAAGCTCGAGGATAACATCAATGCTAGATTAAGTTTATCACCCCTCTTGCTTGAAGATGGTAAAGAAGATGGTGCAATTGCTTTGCTATCACCTCCAAAATTTCAGGTATCTTTATACATACATACATGCAAATATATATATATTTAACCCATTTGTGTTGAATTAGATATATCTATGTGTAATCTTTTTAAAATTTTAGGTTGTCTGGTGGCCTACAGATCCAAGCTCTATTTATATGAATTCTGATAAATCTACTCTTGGTAGTTTGATGAAAATATAATAATGAAGCTATGCCACATTTATAGAGCTAAAGGGATGCCTGAGGACTATGTTGATGCAATCTTTCCCTTGGTTTGTGAAGCACTCTGTGTTGAAGCTCTTTGGCAAAAGGTAAGTTGGGCTTTTCAGGTTATTTTGAGCTCAGAATGTATGGTGTATGCTGGACTTCATAATCTGAGCACATGCAACGTTTTATTTGATTCTCAAGTGACACACTTGTTTATTATTTTCTTCTTTTGATGATTTGTTCTCAATTTAGGTTAAGGTGAAAAAGAGGCTATCAAAAAGTGTTCTAGAATAACGAGCCAAAAAACTTGATAGTCCGCAAAGTGATAATTTACTATGTGGAATTAGACAAATAGCTTCTAAATCAGAGATGCAAGACACCTCTTCAATTGTTCCATTTCAGTTGTATCATCCCCAGCTAGTATAATATCGTCCACATACATAAGGAAATAGCTATTCTCCTTTCAGTTGTGTGTTTTGTGAAAATGGTATGATCAGTTTTCCCCTGAACATATTTTTGACCTTTTACAAACTGAGTAAATCTCTTAAACCAAGTTTTTGGTGATTGTTTCAATCCATATAAGGATTTTTTTAGTTTGCATACTTTCGAGCTAAACATCTTATCAAAGCCTAGTGGTGGGTCCATGTAGACTTCTTCCTCCAATTCTCTATTGAAGAATGCATTCTTCACATCCAACTGTTGTAGGGACAGTTAAGATTGACTGCAATTGACCAAAGTACTCTAATAGTATTTAGTTTGGAAACAGGTGTAAAAGTTTTAAGATAGTCAATACCGTATGTTTGAGTGAAGCCTTTAGCCACTAAACAAGCCTTGTATCGCTCAAGTGATCCATATGACTAAACAGTTGTGAACACCCATTTGCATCCAACCGTTCTCTTCTCTCTTGGCAAATTCACAACCTCCCATGTTTTATTTTTTTCAAGGGCCTTTATCTCTTCAAGAATAGCCTCCTTCTACTTAGGACTCTATAAAGCATCTTGTACAATCTTTAGTATTTCCATAGAAGACAATTATGAAGTAAAAGCAAAGAAAGTAGGGGACAAATTTTTGTAAGATACAAAATTGGACATGGGACGTTTAGTACAAGCTTTTACACCCTTTCGATTAGCAATAGGAATACTTAGATCAGAAAAGTTGGACTCGGTCAACCTTTGGTTAAGACTCCTAACCTTACTGAGGAAGCATTGATCTCATTGCCTTGAATTTTATTCCTTCTTGAGTAGATTAGAATTTCTTTGGCACCTATTTTTTTGTTACTAGTTGTGTCAAAGTTATGCTATGACTTTATTGGATTTGGACCTGGGTTTTCATTAGTTAAATACAAGGTTCTATAGGTTTAAAAATATTGGGTCCATCAGGAATCAATGTGGCAGTGTTTTCTCTTTGAAAAACATCTAAGTAATCTGAATCTTCCACCCCCTGAAGATGAGTTTCAAAAAATGGTGAAGACTCAAAAAAAGTGACATCCATACTAACAAACATTTTTTTGGAAGTAGGATCAAAACACTTATACCCCTTTTAAGTTGGAGTATAGCCTAAGAAAACACATTTTCTTGCCCTAGGATCTAGTTTGCCACGGTTGTGAGCATGAATGTGCATAAAGGCAATGCATCCAAATACTTTCGATGGTAAGTTCGAGAACAACTTGGATATGGGAGAGTTTTCTTCAAGCACACTTAAAGGAGTTTGAAATTTTAAAATCTTGGTAGGCATTCGATTCATAAGATAGGTTGCTGTAAGTCTAGCTTCAACCTAAAGACACTTAGAAACTTTATATGTAAGTAATAGTGTCCTTGCAACTTCCAACAGATATTTGTTTTTTTGCTCAGTTATCCCATTTTGTTTGGGTGTGTTAGTGTAAGAACTTTGGTGTATTATAACTTTTTTGAAGAAAAAATTACCTACGATCTTATTGAAATATTCCTTGCCATTGTCACTTCGAAAAATCCTTATTTTCTCTTGAAATTGTGTTTCCACCATAAATATTTTTTTTTGAAAACTTCTTCAACTTTAGAATTTTTTTTTAAAAGGTATACCTAACTTATCCTTGTGTGATCATCAATAAAATTGACACCATTTTTTCCCAAAAAGCGTTGAAACCTTATATGGTCACCATATATTACTATGAATTAACATAACAGGTTTTGATGCTTGATACGATTTTAAAGGAAAAAAAAGCACGGTGGTGCTTGGCTAACTCACAAATTTCACATTGAAATGAAGATGGACTTTTATTTTTAAGCAAATTAGGAAACAAGTGCTTTAAATAATGAAAATTTGGATGCCCTAATCTATAATGCCATAACATAACTTACTTTCACTAGAATCAAAAACAAAACAGGTACTTTGAACTTGTCTTCTTGAGTCAGTTCTATCTTCAAGGAAATAAAGATCTCCACTTTCTTTAGCACTACCAATCGTCCTTCCCAAGACTAGTTTCTAAAACTCACACCGAGAGGGATAGAAATTAGTTTGACACTTTAGATCATTGGTTAACTTGCTAATTGACAAAAGGTTGCAAGAAAGATTAGACACATAAAGAACATTATGTAACATTAAGGAAGGTGATATAACAATGGATCCTGTCCCAGCAATTGCTGAGAGAGATCCATCTGCTATCTTTATTTCTTTGTTCCCTGCACATGGATGGTAAGTTGAGAAAAGATTGGAGTAACTTGTCATATGATCAGTTGCTCCTGAATCTATGATTCAAGAGTTAATTTGGCTGGGATTGACAATAAAAAGGGTAGTAATGAAGTTACCTTTCTGGGCCAAAGAACAAGAGTGGTTTACATTGAATTGTGGTGATTAGAAGAGTTTGTATAGGTGTTCTAGTTGTTCGTTTGTGAATAGAGATGCATCTGAATCGACTTATTGCTCCTGGTTTTCTTCATGTGCGGTTTGGAATGTCCGATTTTTATTTCTAGGTTTCTTCTTCCAATTTGGAGGTTTTCCATGAAGTTTCCAACAAGTTTGCTTTGTGTGCCATGATTTCTTGTTTTGTTCACACCAGGGTTTCTTCCTTCTTTCACCATCGGAATCAACACCTCTGGAAACCAAGGCAGAATTATCATTTTCCATCACAAATTTGTGTTCTTGGTTTGTTAACATAACCTTCCTCCTAGTTTCTTATCTTCTAGTCTCAGAAAAAGTTTCTTAGAGGAGTAGCAAAGGTTTCTTTCCGAAGATTCAATCCCTAACTTTATCCAAATCAGGATTGAGGCTAGCCAAGAAAAAATACACACGATCATTCTCTTCCTTCATAATTTTCATACTATCAGCAGAGAAGTCCCATACATTGTTATAGCACTGGTCCAATTCTTGTCATAATGAAATCGTCTCATTATAGTATACTGTGAATTCTCTTTCTCCTTGCTTTGATTGTCATAGTTTTGTATTTAGATCCAAAATTTGAGATGAGTTTTTAAAGTCAGAATAGGTCTCCCTTATAGCCTCCCACACATCTTTTGCAATGGGGAGAAAAAGATAGGGTTTACCTATAGTCTGCTCTATTGAGTTGATAAGCCAAGCCATGATTAGTGAGTTTTATGACCTCCATACACTCATATTCGGATCATCAACCTCTGGTTACTTCACTTCTCCTGTCAAATGCCCAAGTTTTCCCCTGCTCTAAATTGCCAGTTTCATGGATTGAGTCTATTCCAAGTAGTTTTCTCCATTTAACTTGTGAGAAATTAATTGAAATGAAGTATTTGCGAAAAAATGGTCTATACCACTGTTTGACATAGCTATCCCTAACGAGGAACTTCCAAAAATTATTTCTAATGAATCAGAGATTCTTCTAGCCCCATTCATGGTTTTTTTAACCACTTAAAAAAAACATATCAACAACCTTGCTGTGATACCATGAATATTTAGAAGAAAGAAATGTATTATTCTTCTATATGTTATTAAATAAGAATTACATTAATATATACAAGGAAGCATGACACCAGACCTGCCATTGAATCTCATAAATTAGGCTAAAGGAAATCCTTTACCATAAGGATCAAACTAGTAATAAAAGGAAAGTATATTTTTAGATTCAAATCTGATCCTAATCTCCATTATTTATAGAAACAAATTAAAATAAAATAAAAACCTAATTCCTAAAAAATAAGAACTAATTTTGAGAGAGTTTCCTAACATATCCGACAAGTGTTCAACTATATTTTGTTGGTTTTGACTTCTAACTTTCCTCAATTTATTAATGTAGTTTCTAATATTAGTGATAAATGTTCGTGTTGAAAGATCTCGTAAATAATTGTGATTATGTACCATATTTGTTATACTCTATGTTTAGAAGTTTATGAGCTGTATTAGTAATCTTAGGATTCACTATTTAATTTCTTCTATATTAGGGTAGTTAGTTGAATAGTATATTTCTCCTTAATTAGGGAGATTAGCTGCCTTTCTTGTTCCTTATTAAGCTCTTTAAATAGTTGTACATCAATATAGAAAAATCATTCAGCCTTCTTATATTTTTTGGTTCACTGTTTTTATTCAATATTCACTTAATTCTTAGTTACTAGTTATTGTCTTAGTACCCAACAAGGGGATTGCTTGCGGAAAATTTGCAGCAAGTGTAAACAAAGTAACAGAAAAAAGAATAACGGAGAATTGGACAAAGCAATAAAAAATATTGCCGGGTGCATTTTACCATGGTACTTCTATGCAGAAACAAAGAAGAAAATTCTACCATAGAGAAAGAGCGAGAGATCAGCATGATCATACCTTTCGCTCTTTCATGTCAGCAATGGCACCAGTGTTACCGTCTATGCCAGTCCATGTGTTTTCACCATTGGCATGCTAATTAATAGTTTAAGAGTAGCAAAAAGAAGATGGATCAGTATATATATTACTTAATTCATCAAGCAACCCCAGCACAAAGTAAAAAGGAGAGCACGAAGAACCATAAGTTTTAAAATTGAGAAACTTTAGTGAAGCCGGTGTATAATAGTCCATAAAACATGTTTTCGATAACCTCTGTTTATATCATTCGAATATGCAAATACACTCTCCCCGAACAGATTCATACCTTCCCTTGCAGGGCAGTCATAGTCCGTATTACATTGACACCACAATTCTGTGCCAAAGTTCGAGGTATAGCCTCAAAAGCTATGGCAGCTGCTTCATAAGGCCACTGTTTTAAAGTCATAGGATATGAATATCAGAGTAATATATAACAAAAAGTGGTGGCAATGCAACAGCTCACTTCAAAATTTAGCACATTACATTCTTTGAACCAAAAGAAATTTTGATCTCAAAATCATTGAAAATGATTCTCAGATTGCAGATTAAGATGGCGCAAGTAAATTGTTCACCTTTTCAATGCCTTCAATTGATGAACTCTTTTGCTTCAAAGTCGCAGATACTGTTAACTCTGTAGCCCCACCTCCAGGAACCAATTTTGGATTCTTGATAATATTTCTTGCCACAGACATAGCATCCTGTAATAAAACCAAACTTCAGGATAAGATATTGTCAAGAAAGAATAATTTGAACACAAGACCTTTCACGTGCCTGCAAATTTCTTTCTACTTCATTTAGGAGATCCTTACTAGCACCTCTCAATAGTACACTACAAGCTTTTGGATCTTTGCAATCAACAATAAATGCATAGAATTCATCCCCAATTTTCTTAACCTCAAACAACCCTGCACCAGTACCAACATCAGACTCTTGCAATTCATCCGGTCTGTTAACAATTACAGCACCACATGCTTTGGCAATTCTATTATTGTCTGTCTTCCTTAACCTCCTGATTGCACTAACGCCAGCCTTGCTCAGATAATGGCATGCCAGGTCACTTAGCCCCTTCTCTGTAATTACCAAGTCTGGTTTAAACTTCAGTATCTGCATACAGAGGTTTTCAATGTATTCCTCTTCCATTTTCAACATGACGTCCCAGTCTTCTTCCTTAACCAGCTCAGCATTTGTTTGATTCTCTCCTTTCTTGTACTCAAGGGGAGAATCAAGAAGGATAATACGTGGATTGACAATCTTTCTTCTCATTTTTCCAGGAGCAACAACATCTTTGTTGAACATTACTCCTTTAAGAACCCTAGAATCCTCCAACTGGGCACCAGGGACCTTCTCGACTTTAATGTACTTCTTAATATCCACTTCTCGCAACCCTTGGCCAAGGTCAACACCAACAGTTGCAGTAGCATCAATTGCTAGATCCTTTGAGTTAAACAGAGATTCAAAAATGTGTTAGAATAAATAACAACAAATGTCAGATCAAAATCAATTCTAGTTGTTCTTGTGGTTTGCATTATGGGAAATCGACAATCCCTATATGGTGGTTATTTCAATTTATACTTTTTATTCTTTATATTTTCATAAGGCTGGATGAATTCATTCACAGTTAGCAGCACCAAACTCCCAAATCAATTCAGTTTTTTGATATTAAAGTTCCACTAAATGTTTCAGTATTGCAGTCATTCTTCTCTTCTATTCCTAAGCCAAATGAGAAATGCTGAAATAGGAAAAGGGAAAAAGTAACATGGACCTTAATTCCAAAGCAGATACTTACAGCAATCAGATCCCCAAATTGACTTGTGAACTTCGTGCCAATGCAGCTCTTGACCAAGCCCAACATTGTTGCACCTACCATTAAAAAAATAATCATACAAACAAAATAATATACGAGCTAATATTCCAAGACACATTTCCAGGCCTCACTTCCTATAAGGTTGCATCACTCACAAATTCTATAAATTTTATGTAAGCATTGATCAACTACAGAAAGCCTTAAAACAAAAAATTGGCATTCGCAAAGATTCCACATACAAACTACAGCAAAAGAAATCAGCTTAAACTAAATGCACATGCCAAATTTCAAATAGATTAAATGTTGGCATATCAACAGTGAAGAAGACCAAGGAACTCAAGAAACTTACGATCGTTCAAATCAATAGGCATTGCAATTTTATCAAGCACAGCAATAGCATCCTCCAAAGCCTTACTGTAGGCTGCAAATCAAAGAAAACTTAGTTTATTTTCACCAAGGTACTCAAAAGAAAAGGTTAGACCAACAGAACTTTACCACCTAATGGCACTAACAGTCTTACCTCGGCAGATGACGGTAGGATGATAATTCTTGTCAATGAACTCTTCAGCAACATGAAGCATCTCACCAGCTACAAGTTTATTCAGTTTTAAAAAGGAAATCATATTAAAAAAAGAAAGGTCAATTAACAACATAGATAAGAGGGTGGTGTATACCAGCAGTAACAATCAGAAGTATAGGTAAGACTAAATCACATGCTAAAGGTTGCACATCGACAATAATGACTTTGGACTTCAACCTTACTTTCCTAGGTTAAACAAAATCTTTTGTGATATATTGAGAACAAAAAAAAGTGGCAAAGTACAGCATAAGCATAAGCATGTACTAAAATATTACCAAGGACAATGACAGATGTTGTTCCGTCTCCTACTTCTTCATCTTGTGTTCGACTTAATTCAATCATTGACTGTCAACAGTCACAAACATAACATTTCAGAAGTGAAGCAAAATTGCACTAAAATCAAGATGCCACAAAATATATGGTTTACAGGGAGAAAATCAATTTGTAAATACATAACAGAGGACAAATACATTTTTGATAAAATATGGTAAGGTGACATTGAATGAGGCAAGCAGAATAAAGGGAGTTCATGCCTTAGCTGCTGGATGTGCAATATCAAGCTCCCGAAGAATAGCATTTCCATCATTAGTAACTACAATTCCTGTTAGCAACCAAAATGGAAATAACCTCAGTCTAATGGGAACAACAGAACATAGGGAAAAAATCAACATGAAAGAGAGAGTAGGTTTAAGAAAATGCATCCAGAAAGTGGCACAAGAATATGCACAGTTGTTACAATGAACATATTATTTCCTAACAATGAGGAAAAAAATTACCTCCATTAGCATCAAGTAGCATCTTTAACATGGATCGGGGACCCAAAGTTGTACGAATAATATCAGCAATAGCCTGTTAATCATTACACACAAGATTCAAAATCATAAAAAAAACGTACAACACAGCAAAACGGCCAAGTTCTAACTGTACATTACTCTACCTCCAGTACATGATACATTCTCAAATATTTTTTGTAATGTAAAACATCATTACCTTTTTAATTTCCTGTGACTATGAAAGTATCCAAAATTCAAGAAAAGAAGAAAACAAATGAGTCCAAATTGAGCAAGTTTTTACCTTTGAGGCCTGGATATTGGCATGGTGAACCTTGGTACCCGATTCACGCTTCAAGGAATCCTCTGTTCATTTCAACCAATAATCAGCACAAGGAAATAAATTTAAGAGTTTTCAAAGATAAACGAAATCTTTGAGAATAATACAAAGCCCAAAAATCACTCAATGTGCTTTCATATACAGATCATAAAGAAAACACCGCTGTAAATGAGAAATGGAAAAAGAGAGAAACTCACTGAGAACTAGAACTGGAGCGTGCATGATTATATCGATGTAACAGAACCCTAACTCAGAAACTACTGATATCAACTCAACAGAGGGAAAAGTTCGGATCTTTGTCTTCTGGAGGTACGAGTTTTTGCTGTGTCCTAGAAAACCCTTGGAAGTCCTTCCTTTCTTACCTGGGAAAAAAATACTTTTACAATATTGTACCAAAGTATATATTAAAATGACAAAAATAGCCCTTACATAAGGTTACCAAACAACAAATGTAAACCCATATACAATTAAAAATATACAAATAACAACTAATAAACCCATATACAATTAAAAATATACAAATAACAACTAATAAATTTCGATTCTATTTAGTCACTCTAAATTTAAGTATATTTAGACGATAATATATTTAATTAATATTTTTAAAAATTAATCGGATAAAATCTATTAAGATAAAGTTTAAATAGGTTGAATTATCTAAAAAAATTAGTAAATTTCATTTAAAAAATTAAATAACTCTAAATATAACAATAATTAATAAATATTTAAAAAAATTTGATAAAAATAACCATTTTTTAAAGGTCATTTTCAAAGTTAATCACACCTACAAAACCTTTACAAACTAAATAAAAAATAAGTACGTAGATAATAATAACTCTATGACGCAAAATAGAAAACCTAACATTATTTTCAACCAAAAGAATATTTGACCAATGTTATCTTCAATCGAAAATACTTTCGACTTATGTTAAGGTAAACATTACTTTCCATATATTTGCAATGATATTTTATTCAAAAACTAAAATTTTTTAAAAATCAGTAAATTTTATTCAATTTTATTTGAAGTTTGAATATCACTTATCTAAAATTTTAAATTTTTTATGAAATCAATATATAAATCGTAGTTTAAATGTTGTAGCTTGGTTTAAATATGAAAAATAATAAAGTTAATATGTAATGGGCATTTTTTGGCCAAAAGATTATTCATTCCAAAGATCTTGACAATATCAACGTATAGTTTTTTCCTTGGTTGAATATAGATTTTTAGCTCAATCAAATGTAAGTTTTTAACTTAATTGAATGTATGATTTTGTCTCAATCGATCATATGATTTTACCTCAGCTGAATATAAGATTTTACTTTAACCGAATGTATGATTTTGAATGCTTGCAAATAAGTACTGATGTTCCTACATAAATGATGAGCCTGTGAAGGCATGAGGCAAGTCGCCAGCCAACAACTTTTATTATACATCAATTACAAGTTTTGTCCTAATAAAGTATTTAAAAATAAAAAAATTAGTTAATTTATTAGAATATATTTAATCAAAGCAAGTTAAAATAATGTATTCAAGTAAGTTATATAATACATTCGATCATACATCCAACCTAGGCAAGCATAAATGTTCGGCCATGTATTCTAACAATTGTTTGACCATATGTTCGATCACAGCTAAAACCTATGTTCAACCAAGTCCACTTTGGTTTAATGTGTAGCGAGTTTACTCCCACACAAAAAAGAGGAATGAATAATCGACTCAATAAATAATGTAATTTATGACATTTATACAATCATTCTTTATTTTTTTCAATAAGATATAGCAAATTTTGCAAGCCATTTTATAGACATTGGCTATTACGTAATATATAAAATTCAAAATTCACATTTAACATAAAATAAATTTTTGTTAGGAAAATATTCCCAGAAAATTAACAAAAGAGATTTTAAACAACTAAATAACAAAATAAAAATAATAAGACACCAATATTTATGTGGTTCGGTCAAAGTGACCTATGTCCACAGGCGAAGACAAGCAAAATATTTTTATTATCTTTAAAACAGGAGAATACAAAATTTAGGAGAGTGCTCTTAAATTTACAAATAAAAGAGAGTACAAAATTTTAAATTGAAAGGGTTCAAATTAACTTCAAGGACCCAAAGCCTAAATACTCTCAATTATTTCACTCTTTTAAAACCCATCATACCCTTCTTATTTATAATCTAAAGGAGGGGAGTAATAAATTTAATTAGTCAATATAAAACAGATACAAGGCACCAATCCCAATAAATCTCCACCTTGGCTTGTATCCGGCACACAAGAGATAAAAAAATATGCTTCAAAAATTTTGCTCCACCTTGTCCATTAAAGCCCCAATGGGTTTAAGCCACAATCAATAAATACCAATCAAGCTCAAGCACTGCTTGAACTTGTAAACTGGAAGAGGTTTCGTAAACATGCTAACAGAATTGTCCTTGGTACTGATCTTTCGAACAAGAACTTTTCCTTCAGCTATGATATCCCAAATGAAATAAAATTTCACGTCGATATGCTTTGTCATCTTATGATACATCTGATTTTTAGTCAAGTGAATAGCACTTTGACTGTCACAATGAACTATAGTAACACCTTGATGTAAACTGAGTTCGCCAAATAAACTCTTTAGCCATAAGGATTCCTTGATTGCTTCAGTCACTACCATATATTCTGTTTTCGTGGTTGATAAAGATACAATATATTGCAAAGTAGCTTTCCAACTAACTGCACATCCATCAACGCAAAATACATAGCCTGTAGTTGATCTTCTTTTATCAAGATCTCCAGCATAATCAGAATCCACAAACTAATCAAAGTGTCACTATTTCTTCCAAACTTCAAACAAACGTCTGAAGTGCCATGCAAGTATCTAAGAATCCATTTCACGACTTGCCAGTGTTCTTTCCCTGAATTAGACATATATCTGCTAACAACACTAACTGCTTATAAAATATCAGGACGTGTACAAATCATAGCATATATAATATTACCGACTGTGCTTGAATATGGTACATATACCATATAATCTTTTTGTTCATCTGACTTTGGTGACTGAGCAGTTGATAATCTAAAATGGCTAGCAAGAGGAGTATTGACAGCTTTTGCATTCTTCATACCAAACCTTTCCAAAACCTTTCAAAGTAGTTTTTCTGTGACAAATACAATCTTCTAATTCATCGATCTCTTTTAATTTTCATACCAAGAATTTTCTTAACTGGTCCCAAATCTTTCATCTCAAATTTGTTATTCAACTAAGTCTTCAAAATTTGAATTTCTTTCGGATTCTTGATAGCAATGAGCATGTCTTCAACATAAAGTAAAAGATAAATGAAAGAATCTATTTGGGGGAAAATACAGAGGTAACATATGCACACTCAATCAATAAGACACGTGGTAGGAGGTCAGGTGTAATTCTAGGGTGCTCTCTTCTTAAGTGTACTCTCTCCCGGGGG
>JAVXUL010119270.1:0-17067 GCA_035590515.1 Trichilia minutiflora | reverse complement strand
GGTTCAGTTTCAGACGATTATTAACAATAGGAAGGAATAAACGAATTGAGTTCATGGATTTACCTAAGTCAGGCTATAGACCAATAAAGGATTTTTATCTTCGAAACCAATTATAAGGGGCATTGTACGGTATGTATATATTATTCCAATTCATAGCTTATTATTATTAAAGAGCCAAGGGGAGAGATATAGTCCCACATGGCCAGAAGATAGAATCCTCAACGAGATAAAACATATATATAAAATGCAGTAACCGATGTGAAAATATGGAGCCTTGTGTCGATCACAGAGCGAACTATTCTTTCGCCTTTTACTAAAGAATACCGTGTGCTCACCGTTGAAAGAGGCATACTTCAATTTTTGGAGGTGTTGTAATACAGCACCCAACAAATCTAGTCTAATATTAATATTTCATTCTCATTGATAATAATTTATTTAACAATAATTATAAAATTATATGTATATCTTTAATTAATAACGAAAATACTACATTTTTTTTTGCATGGGAGGAGAGTAATGGCAACGAGCAGCAGCAGAGAAGAACGAAGAAAGAAAATCGTAGAAAGAGGATCTGATCGTCTTGCTCTCATCACTGGCCAAAGACAAAACCTGTCTTCATCATCTTCACCTTCCTCACCAGTATCAAGTCCTCAATTTCGGTCACTAAATCAATCTTCATCATCTCGGGATTATCGTGAGAACCCACCATCCTTCCTCTCAAGCCAAATCAATGGTTCTGATACATTCAAAATTTTCGAATCTCAGTTTCAATATTCATGATTGCTTCTACCATTTACAGGATAAAATCTGTCGGTAAATATGAGAGACCTCGCTTACTTTTTGATTGAATGTAAAGAGATCATAGGAAAGTCCTTGAAATTTAATCCAATTAACTTTTGATGTAGACAACTTTTTGGTTGTTTATATCATAAATTAAAAAAAAAAAGTTCCTACGATATTATTTCTGGCCTAGGATGGAGATCACCGTTGGAATTATTGGTCGATTGTTTTCTATCTATAGTAAAGAATATTTGGGTTTAATAATCATTTGAATCATCAATGAGGATCAACCTCCCATTAGTTGATTCATTTAATTTTATCTGCTTGTTTTCATTTTTATTATTTTTACATGTCATGAAAAATGGATTTGCTCGTTCGCTAGAGAAAATATATTTTATTTGTGGAGCATTTCAATTGACTAGATTCTGCAAATAGAAAAATTGGTTTTGTGTAGGATGTTATACCAATAAAATTGATGCATTCTACACAAATTATTTCTACGTATCAAGTTTATAATCCTCTATGATGTTCCTGAGGTTTCAATTTGTGCTGCAGCTCGTGCGGATTCATTGGCCGCCTCTATTGCTGCCTCACTGAAAGATGAGAACAGTGATAATGTTTCCAAGGAAAACTCATTTGATACTAGCAAGCAAGTCGAACCTCAAGTGCAAAAAAATGAAACCAATAGCGAAGTTATCGAACCTTCGGCTGTGGATAACAACACAAAACCACAGCCTTTGAGGGACACATCAAGAGTTGAAAAACGATCAAATGACAAAGAGCTGCTCCCAAAATCAAGCAAGAATGAAATTAATTATTTCTCTTGCAAACAAATAAATTCCTGCGTTATAGCTTCTCAGAATACTCGCAGTTTTTGTGCTTTCATGATTGCGCTTTTGGTGGTTCTATCTTATATTGATGATGCATTACTTGGAATCAATATAGTAAGCTCAGAAATTGTTCAGGCCTTAAGGCCCGTTTACATTCTCTTGCTAACTGATGTAACAATTGTGCTAAAAAAACTGCTTCTTGAGCAACGACAACCCGGGGAAGAGGCCGTGAAAGAAAAAGTGGAACCTCAGGAAGATGGGGATAACTGGGCGCAAGCAATTCGTCTTATGGAAAGAGGATTGGTGCTGTACCAAGTTATCCGGGCATGTTTTATAGATTTCAGCATTTAGACAGTAGTTGTTGTTTTTGGCCTCTCTTTTGTGTAGATTTTGTAGTAAGACAATTACTCTCAATTTTTGATTCAGTCAAGAATCTCAGTTTACTGAGAAATAATTTATTTCAATTCTACTTATATATTCATTTATGCAAGATTCAGTCAAAGTTGTATTTTGGGAGTTGTCATATAGAAAATAAAAGTCTCCTCTTTTGATTCAGAAAGAACATAACGGGAATGACATTGCTGTCTGGTTCTTATAATTTAGTTCTTTTTTGTAATAATTTCATTGTATCATTAGGTTTGCTACTTGCCATTTTTTGTGTATAGATGAAAAATGTATCAATTATTTCACAGTTACCTGCATTATATTTTGTTCACGCACTATGAACATCGAATGTGTTAGAAAAAAAGTTACAGTTTACGGCCTAAAGCACACAGAAGTAAGTGAATTGATCATGATAATATCTTGGTATGAGTCATAAACAATAACCTTAACTCAAATAGATTTTTATTTTTCACTTTGTGGGTTTGATATGAAACATTAAGCTCATAAACCATTGCGGTGCAGACTTGGTGTATATATTGAACACTCACACTTCGGTTGATGGCTCATGGCTAAGATATTTCATTATCGACTTTAAAATCTGAATTGTAGGTGAGTACTTAATAAACTGGAAATTTAAGTACATTTATGTCATTGCAGCATAATCTAAGAGAACCTGCAAAAACATAGAAATAGAATGGAGTATTTTACAAGCTGTTTTAACGTTGTAACTGCTTTTTTCTGATGAGTGCTTGGAAAATTTACTATCCTGTACAGGGAATTAGTTGAAAATTGTTGAGCATAGTATATGCTGTTTCTGAGCAACAATTCCGACTGCTAAATCCTTGTCCTTTGATCACAAGGGTAATAGGTGAGAATAGATGTAATACCCTATATGTTAGCTTAAGGACATTTTGTTATTTTATTCATGCGGGGTATTTTTGTTTTTTCAAAAATACATGCGCAGATGTTAATTATCACATTATTCATCTCGTATGGGTGTGTAGTAACTGATTTATAAGGTACAAGTATAAATGTATGATTGAGGTGTTAATTGAGGCGTGAAGTGAATAGAAATGGGTTAGGGATATTTTGGTAATTTGGATATAGTTACTATAATAGTATCAAAATTTACACTAGTGAGTACTGTATGAAAGCTTGTAACATCTAAATGATCATACCACAAACGGCGCTCAAATTGGATAAGTATTGAGGGAGTTATGATATTTTTCTATTAAATGGACAAAATCGCAGCCCAATTTTCAAAGCAGCACTCCTGTAGCCGATTTGTTTTCTAGATGTTTTAAGATGTTTATAATGTATAGAGTTCAATGCCATAAACGACACTTAATTTAGATAAAGAATTATCGAGTTATGATATTTTTGTGAAAAATCAGATGAAAAAACAGTTGAAAATGAACGGAAATTGAAATTGATGATGTGGAAGATTTTCGAAGAAGGGTATAAATATTTCGATAATAAATTTGGGATGGGAAACAACACCCACTAGGATTCGATAATAAATTTGGGATGGGAAACAACACCCACTAGGAAGATATATAGCGAAACAGAGGTCGATATGCAAAACGAAATAAGAAATGACAAGTTTGCCCTCGAATAATAATTTTATCTCGAAATGATAATTTTGCCCCTGAAATCTAGTAATATGCTTTGAATTCATTTTTGCAGGGAGAGGAGCGGGAGAAATAGAGAGAGAAAATAGAGAGAGAAAGTATATTTTGACCATAACTTTATGCACATATGTCAGATTGGTGCATCGCTTGCGTCATTGGATATATTAATAATGAATGAGTGTTTTGTGGCATGAGTTGTAGGATTCACGGACCATTGTTTTGATGGAGTATGAATAATCGAGACTAGTAAGATTACTATGATTTTTAACATGTGAAATTTGATTTATACTATTATGAAATGCAATAGTGATGCCAATTTGATTATACTAATGATGACTTTTGTGAGTATAGCTAGAGAGCTAATATTGTAGTTATCAATATCGATTTTGAGCTTGTATGTTGATATGATAATTGATATATATCTGAATTTGATGGCCTTGTGTACTGATGGTCTTGATTTAGTTTTGTGTGTCAATGAATTTATCCGATGGAATTGGATTTATATTAAGCATGATGACACAGGTGTATGTGAAAAATGAGTGCAGAGATGACAACATTTTTGGGCTAATTTTGGGGCCCATAAGTTTCATCTCAGATATTTTGTTTTCTAGTATGCTTGGTATCAAATGGATATGCCTTTATCTTTGTTCCGCTCCCTTATTTTATTAACTCTATGGTTGTTATTGAAAGACTTACATTTTATTGCATTAGGGCATTATAAACTAGAGTATGATCATAATGAGGAGGCAATGGTTATAATTATTGTGTGGTGATCGGGATGGTCCTTAGTTTGTGATAGACATAGTCAATGTTTATGATTTTAAATTGGTGAGCCGTTATAGTAGGTTTAGATCTTATATGTTGATTTTAGTGATGTTAGATTTAGTTCTATAATACATTGAATTAGCATTGTCTTTGCTTAATTAAAGCAACAACTTCCTCTCTTAATAAAGAATAATAAGTAAAGTATTCTAAAATACTTCTATTTGTTATTAAAGAAAGGGGATTGTCCTATACGTGTGTATTGTCAGTAGCGATTTATGTGATATTTTGTTAGCTTGTTTTATAATATAGAATCTAGAGAGAAATGGATAAACAAGTAAGTGAAACTTCTTATATTTTTATTATTTCTTAAATGCTTAGAAAATCGTAATATTTTAAAAGGTTTTGAGAAAGTAACATTGATTGTGTATTTTATATGTTGGGAGTGGAATAATTATATTTTCTTTATTCTTGTAAATGTAATGTTTATAATTATGTTCATGATTAGAAGTATATGTATGAAAATGATGTGTTGTATTATTGAGAACCTTTGAAAGTGTTGATGCGATATATAGGATTAAAGCCTGGATAAGGCCTAATGTATTTGTTTGGATATGTGTTCTCTTAGCATGATATAATTAACAAAGCTTTATGCATTAGTTGAGGATGGATGTTAGCATGAAATGAATACGAAAGCGTTAAAAGTTAGTTCTAGAAAGAATAAAAATATAGTCTAATGAATACATGATTAAGAGACAGTTTAATAAGTATATTGTATGAATGATGTGAAAATATTTTATAAGACAAGTGTTATGTATATGCTATGAGATTATAGGTATACAGAATTTTAAGTGAGTGAAATTTCTTCTATGTTTCATTATTTCTTTTAACGATTATGATCGCATGTGTGCGCGTGTGCCACAATATTGATCCATGAATTCAAATACGATTGTCTCTCTATTCGATCAAGTGTGTAGCCTTGGATATGGACCAGATATGATATGTGCATACTTTGCAGATTTGTCCCTTTGTCCAGTCAGGGGCAAAATCAGAAATTTCTATTAGAGGGGGCTAATATTAAAAATAAATATACTTTTATAAAGTATAAAAATTAATAAGTTATCATAAAAAAATAAATTTATTAAATTACATTATCATAATTAAAAATAAATATTTATTATTAATAAGAAAAAAATACAATCTAATATATCAAAAAAGAACGTATTACTCTTTTAAATCACAAAAATTATCAATAATTAATTTTACAAAAATTTTATTTGTAGTTAAAATATATATATTAAACTTTTTACTCGTATGCAAATATAATCAATGAAATAAATAACTTTTTTTTTACTCAGACAACTAATTAAAAAAAAATCAAACATATAATAAATTCAATAATCGACATTTAATTAAAACATTACCCAGTCTTCTGGGTGCTATCACTCAAGTTTACTGGTACATTAATTATCAAAAACATATAAAAAAATTAGTATTTCAAAAAGAGATAAACGAAAAATTGATCTTAAAATCATAAAATTATAAATACCAAAATTAAAATTATTCAAAGAAAACTTACCTTAAATTGATTTTTTTCAAAATTCTCTTAATTTTCAATCAAAATTTTCCTTTACTTTAATAAATCTTCCACTTGTGACTTGATTTTTGGTATTTGTTTTCTTCAAAATATAAGAGTTGAGTTTCAAAATTTGATTTAATTTCTTATTTTTAATAAAGAGAATAGGTTCAAATGACTAGAAGAGAAAGAAAGGGAGAAAAGAAAATAAGTAAATTGAAAATTGAAAATCATTTTTGTACTTGACTAACTAAATTTAAAATTATTATTTATTATTTAATTTATTTATTTAAACTAATTAAAATACTAAAAATAAATTTTTTTATGAACTTAATGTGAATATAAATAATAAAATATTTAATTATTATCTTATGATATACCTACGATTTGATGTTAGTTTTTATAATATTAATATTATTTATTTATTATTAATAATTATTTTTTATATTATTTTATATGTGTGTATATATATATATATATTTAAATCTTTGATTTTGGTGTGTGTGTACAAATTCATTTTTTTGTTTTTTCTTCTTTTTTTTTGATCTCAGATTTTAAAGGTTTTTATGTACAATATTTGTCAATTTTTTTTTTAATATTTGACCAATTAAAATTCCGTTTCTTACTATAAAACATTAGTACACGACGCTTTTTATTATTTACGAGCTTTGTTTCATCAAATTGACTGAAAAATCGATGGAAAGAAACTAGGGTTTACTATTTATGAAAAAGGATTTTCGATAATTGACAACAATTAAAACTTCTGAAGATTAAATTAATCCTCCAATAAGATTCTTAGTATTATTATAGTGTTAATTTCATATTTCCATCTTGTATACAAAATTGAGTTACTTTTTATCGAGGTTTTTACTACTCATCCAAATTTGGTATTTGTATAATCATGGTTATTTGAGGTTGGAATTATATGCATGTGTTAGATTTAGTCATTTAGAGATTAATCGGCAAGAAATTAAAATTTGTTTAATAAGAACTAAGAGAGGCAGCAAGTGTGAGAGTTGAATTGAGTTTGATTACTTTCGAACGATGTTAAGAAATTGGTCATAGGGTTATGTTGACGAGAACTAAACGAATGGCCAGGTTATAGATTGATTAAATGAATAGTTGTTGACTGGAAATTCAAGATCAGTATATTTAATCGTACATTATATCATTATTCCTTGAACTATAGAGATGGAGATAAATGT
The DNA here is from genome assembly GCA_035590515.1 of Trichilia minutiflora. Lineage (NCBI taxonomy): Eukaryota > Viridiplantae > Streptophyta > Magnoliopsida > Sapindales > Meliaceae > Trichilia > Trichilia minutiflora. Next base: position 9,899 of record JAVXUL010119270.1, on the reverse strand, counting down.
TAAATTATGTTATTAGATACCGAACTCGTGTAATAGAGTTTCGAGAAGGGTAACAGATAATGGGGAGTGCGAGCCTTCCTTGTGTATAAGTGGATTCCTTAATGATTTCTCATTTCATATTTAATGTTTTAAGTACATTATTTGATTTATGAAGATTAAAGACTGTTGAAATATGTTTTATGTGTGAATAAAAACAGTTATATTTTAATAGATTGAATCTAATCTCATATATTGTATTGTCAGGTAATTAGATCAAGTCCCATCTGTTTATGTATTATTTGTATATAAGGTTATGAATGTCAAATGTATGTCAGTAAGAAGTTCAGGGAGATAGGCTAATCTTATTTTCTGTCAGTTACGCTTCAGGAATTCTAGATTATGATAATTTTCAATTAATTTTCTTATTTTTGTTTGAAAGAAGTTCTTTTTAGTGTGATGAATATTTTTAAATTAGAAACTTAGATACTTAATATAATGCTTTTAATTGATGATTATTTTGACATTTAAAAGTGTGGTTAAAGGAAAAAAATAATTTTAAATTATTAATTAGGTGTGCTAATTAAAATAATACCTAGAATTTATTTAGGGTGCATATTGTACTTATTTAGAAAAATAAGTATGATTTTAATTATTTTTTTATATTGTTTCAACAAATCTGCAAAGTATTTTGGATGTTTTTTTAATAGTTTTTGAAAATGATGTTTTCTATTTTTTTGACATAAATATCATTTAAGAAAAAAAATACATCTTGTGTCCATACTCCATCTATCCATCATTAGTTTTATCATCATTTCATTTCAATACATCATTCTTTAGAATTCTGTAAATGGACCTTCAAGAGTTTACAAATTTCCCAGATTAATTTTGTTTTCTCTTCCTGAACAAAAATGGTAAGTGTTTTCTCTGAAGGAATTTATGAAATTTTAAATAGAGATGTAAATACATTGATTCATTCTATCTCCTTCAATACTGACGGACCCAACAAAGAAATAACTTTTTTGTAAGAGAATTTAAAATATTTTCAGACAAGGAAAGATCATAAAATAACCAGTTACAGAACAAACAAGTGAACTTTCTTGTTAAATACCCTACACTGCATATTCTATTGTTAAATAGATTGATACCAGTCACAACAATTACAATTGCTACGGGATAAATGGACGATCAAAACAACAGAAACACATTGTTTCTTTTCATATTCATAAACAAACATTAATAAATGCATGGAGTGACCTTCAAGAGTTCGATTAGGTGGCTTACAATGGTACAAGACAGTCACTTTTGGTCATTTTCTTTTACATCTACATGTGTTCGACTTCGAAAGTAATGAATGAAATAAAAATATAAGATGCCAATCCCTTAACATGTACGACCTGACTTTCGAGAATTTAGTCCGATGGTTTGCAGTAGTATAAGCCACTTAGTTTCTTTGGTCTAATCATTTTCTTTGGCGCCCATACGTGTTTGACTCCGAGGTAATGCATGAGATGGGAATATCGGTTTCCAATCCTTTTCCTTTCTTTTTTTCTTATTTTTAATTGAAACTTGACGAAGATATCAAAATATGAAGCAACAAGGATGTACGACCTGGTGACAGAACAGCAGTACTGGACAATAGGAAGACATAATAAATATCAATTTTGTTCATATAAATACCTTGGATTGGATAGCCGTAGCCATATCTGAACTCAAGACTCACTCTTGGGTTAAAGGAAGTTGGGTTTCGATGGCAAACTTATACTTAAGGTTGAATTCTGTTTTTTGTTTATTACTGCTTGCAGCAGCATTTGTGCTAAACTGCCATGCACAAGAGAGGAAGGTATTGAATTTGTGAATTTCTATTTTTCAATTTTCTTTTTCAGATGTTTTTTGACTACTAGCTAAGAGATTCGTATCTCAACTTTTTAGGTTCATGTCGTATACATGGGAGACCAGCCGCGAGGAGATATTCCTGCGACAGCCACACATCATTCCATGCTAGAAAATGTTCTTGGAAGGTGATTTGATATGTTGAACATGGTATTCATTGTTTGTAAATCTATGAAAAATTAATGTAACAGGGAAACAAGTTCACTTCACTAATAGACTCAACTCTTAATATACTATACACAACTAGTGGTAACAATGTTAACAGTACCAAAACTAGCAAGTGACTCTAGCTATATCAAAATGTTAAACAAGAGATACATGTTTTCCCCTCCAAAAACGACCAAGAGCAATCTTTCCCTTTTTGAATAATTGTTAACCTTTAAATTCTTTCAATTGCAGTACTTCATCAGCCAAAGAGTCTTTAATCTACAGTTATGGGAGGAGTTTCAATGGATTTGCAGCCAAGTTGACAGATGAAGAAGTTGCAAGGTTTTCAGGTGATACTGTCAAACAATTAGTTATAAGGGAATTGAATTTGTCACATCTTTCATGGTAAATACAGTTGAAATGTGTTGTAGAAATGGAGGGAGTAATTTCGGTAATTCCAAATCATATTCTGAAGATTCACACTACAAGGTCATGGGACTTCATGGGTTTCTCCAAAGGAAGGCTTTCAGAATCACAAGAAGGAAGTGTGGTTATCGGATTTCTAGACACAGGTCATTAATTTAAACAAATGAATACTCACTCACCACTTCATTTTGCAGGATAAGTCCAAGATGATGATGATGATGATGATCATTCTTTCTTTTGTAGGAATCTGGCCTGAAGCTGAGAGCTTCAATGACAAAGGACTCAGTCCTCCACCCTCCAAATGGAAAGGAATTTGCACTGGTGCCAACTTCACCTGTAACAAGTAAGTTATTCTCTTCCTCTCCCCCCAAAGGTAGAAGATTATTTAGTACAACCATGTTACAAATTGCATCACATGAAAAGATAATATAGTATAAGTATCATTAATTAAGGGCATCGTAGGATGCACAAATAAAAACCTTACATGGAACATTTGCATTGACTTTCCAAGCAACCGATGGAATATATTTGACATTGCAGCAAGATCATTGGAGCTCGATACTACAACAGCGAAAATTTCTATGACATTACTGATTTCCACTCTCCAAGAGATTCTGAGGGACATGGAACACACACTTCTTCAACTGCAGCTGGCCGGGAGGTATCTCATGCTAGTTACTATGGCCTTGCTGAAGGAACTGCAAGAGGTGGAGTTCCAAATGCAAAAATTGCTATTTATAAGGTTTGCTGGTCGTTTGGATGCGCTCTTGCAGATATCTTGGCAGCATTTGATGATGCAATAGCAGATGGAGTCGATATTATATCAGTGTCCCTTGGTGCTGACTGGCCTCTTGAATACTTTGAAGACCCCATCGCCATTGGTTCTTTCCATGCCATGAGACATGGTATATTAACCTCAAATTCTGCCGGAAATTCAGGGTCGTGGCCATATACAGTTTCAAATTATGCTCCCTGGACACTGACTGTAGCTGCAAGTACCATTGACAGAAAATTTATTGCCCAGGTGGTGCTTGGCAATGGACAAGTTTACAATGTGAGTGAAATTGTTAAATTGCAGATACTTTGTATATTCTACTTAGCATTTCCTCAATAGTTGATTATATGAATACTGAAACTATTTTCACCTTTATCTACGGCATAAAAAGGGACTTTCTATCAATAGCTTCAATGTGAATGGGATCTCATATCCTTTGATCTGGGGAGGAGATGCCGCCAACTATTCTGCTGGAGCTAATCCAGATATTGCAAGATATTGTGAAACTGGCGCCATGAACTCCTACAAAGTAGCAGGAAAGATTGTTTTCTGTGAGACACTCTGGGATGGCTCAGGCGTTCTGATGGCTAATGGTTTGGGTACGATAATGGCTGATTCATCTATTACTGACTTTGCTTTCAATTACCCATTACCAGCGACTGTAATCAGCACAGAAGATGGCCAGGAAATTTTGGACTACATCAGATCAACAGAGTATAGCAAAACTTCACACTGATTATTGCTTAATGAGTTACTAGCTTCAAAGATAGTAATATTATTCATGATCTTACCAAAAATATGTGTTCTTTCACAGAAATCCAATTGCAACTATTCTGGTTGGTGAGACCTGGAAGGATGTGATGGCACCTATTGTTGTCTCCTTTTCTTCTAGAGGGCCCAACCCCATCACCCCAGACATTCTCAAGGTATTAATTGAATCAATAAACAGCATTCTTTACCGGTTAATTGTTTGAGAGCATATATTGAAATGTCTAAATGTATCATACACAGCCTGATATCACTGCACCTGGTGTCGACATTCTTGCGGCATGGTCTCCTGTTGCACCACCTTCAATCTACTGGGAAGACACCAGAAGTGTTGATTTCAACATAATCTCCGGTACATCCATGTCTTGCCCTCACGCCAGTGCTGCTGCTGCATATGTCAAGGCTGCTTACCCCAACTGGTCATCTTCTGCTGTTAAATCTGCCCTCATGACCACAGGTGATGAAACAAATTCATTTCCTTAATATTAGTTGCATTTGTGTTATATGACCTTATGATTAACACAAACTCTTGCCTTGTTGATTATAAATAGCCTATGTCATGGACCCAAGGAAACACCAAGACCTTGAATTCGCATACGGTTCAGGTCACATCAACCCAGTGCAAGCTATACATCCTGGGCTCATTTATGACGCAAATGAGTCAGATTACATAAACTTCCTCTGTAAACAAGGTTACAACAATACCAAATTAAGACTGATCACTGGTGATAACAGCAGTGTCTGCAACAGCACAGTGCCTGGAAGAGCTTGGGATCTCAATTACCCCTCATTCTCTCTCGCTGTTGAAGATGGCCAGCAGATTAATGGCGTCTTCACAAGGACAGTTACCAATGTTGGTTCTCCAAACTCAACCTATACTCTCAGAATGTACATGCCTGGTTCTGTAAGTTTAGTGGCTGCGCCGTCTGTTCTATCCTTCTCCAACGTTGGGGAGAAGAAATCATTCACATTGAAGGTTTACGGTCCAAAGATTGCACAGCAGCCAATTATGTCCGGCGCAATCATCTGGGAAGATGGAGTTCACCAAGTGAGAAGCCCAGTAGTGATATACAATGTTCTTTCTGTTTCACCGCACTCTTCCTACTCTGTGAATCAGAAAAACCCGAAATTCAATGGTCCTTCTATGTATACTAAGAATGGGATCCTTGGACGTAACTAAATGGCATGAAATTAGGATACCATCAAGGCTATTTGCTTTTGATATAGAAAATTGTTAAATCTGTTCCGCCTTCTTCAACGAGAAAATAAAACTTGAATAAGACATGTTGCCCACAACTGTGTAGTGGGCCGTTCTGATGCTGAGTCAAACTTGGAATCAAACTTGAATTTCCAAGTGTTACAGTTTGTTTTGTTCATTAAATTTTGTACTCTACTTTTCTTAGCCGTTCTGATGGTGAATCAAACTTGAATTTCCAAGTGTTACAGTTTGTTTTGTTCATTAAATTTTATGCTCTACTTTTCTTAGCTCCATAGAAGCAAGTGTTTTTATGAGATTCAAGTATTTGATTGGCTAATGGTAATCATAAAGTAATACAACTCTTAAATCTTGATAAATAAACTCTTAAAGACACGCTCCATAGAAGCAAGTGTTTTTATGAGATTCAAGTATTTGGTTGGCTAATCATAATCATAAAGTAATACAACTCTTAAATCGTGTTAAATAACCTCTTAAAGATACCGTTTAGGTCTTGTTAAACAAATAATCAACATTTCACTGAGAAAAAAGATGAAAAATTAATATCAAATACTCCAGAATGTCAACCAGAGACACTGTTTAACAAATAATTAAAAACCTGTTATTTGAAGGTCTGTCAATTCTTAAAAGATCTATTCTGCGATACATATAATATCAGTTTCATAGGCCAAACAAATGGCAATCGCAAATAATTGCGAAATTACGACATGAAACCAGCTCGGCCAAGCCAAAGAACATAAATAATCTATCCTCAGCTATTCAAACAGTACAAGTAATTTACAAAAACATGTTTCTAACTTGAAAAATTCACTTTTGACTATTTATTCATGATTTGAATTGTGAATACAACATTGAGATACGAATATCAGCAATCATACATGGCATGCGGGAAGAGAAGTCCATAAACCATTGAGATCATATAAACGTGCCCACACAAAATTCAATAAATAGGGAAACTGCAAAAACACAAACCTAAAAATTATCAAGCTCCAGTGGTCTTCTTATTTGGCTGGAAAACATATTTAATGAGGGACTCCTTAATGGACAAGAGTTCAGGGAACTCCTGCTTCAATTTGGTGGCATCAAGTTCATTGTTACTCCTTGGGGCAATGATCACCTTGGACTGGTCTTCAAGGGTAAAGTTTTTCCAAGTGAAGTTGGGGTCAATGTACTCCTGATACATCTCTAAAATCTCGTTGTGACTGACCACACCAGGGTTTGTAAAATTCCAAATACCAGTAAGGTTTCTCTTTGCCATCTCAATGGAAATCGGGAGGAGCTCATCCAAGATAGTCATTGAGTTTGGAATGTTGACTACCTTGTCATATCGAGCAATCTTGGTGATGAAGTTGCGAGGATTGGATAAATCGGATGAGATGGGCATCCTGACACGCAAGGTACAGACATTCTCATAATTCTTGAGCAATTCTTCCACCTGCATGAATCAAGAAACAACCACAATGGGAACAATTTTACAATCTCTAATGAACGGCACCAAAATCAACTACATCTCACCACATGTTAATAAGAGAAAAAACAAGGTAAATGCATAGGTGCAAGGTGTGTCTCTTCAACGATGGTGTCAATTCAAGACTGCCATCTTTCTAAGTCCACAATAATTTAGATGCCAATCAACATTCGGAATAAACTAAAAATCAGATACATTTTTTCTTATTTGTCAGAAAAACAACAAAAAATAGTAGATTTGTCAAAGTTGACAAGTGATGGTTAGGACGTATGCTTCCAAGCTTCTAGCATATTTACCTTAACTTATGAATGACGATGAACAACATGTATAAACCACGATACTTAGAGTTAGCATAATTCCAGATCCAGACAACATATTCAACCACCACCTCCTTGTTAAAGCATATAATCAAGCTAAACTTTTGGTTTTGATCAAGATTTAGAAGTCTGCTTCTTATATAAACCTGAAATCAGATACAAACCCAGATCTTTGGCTATCTAAGCAAAATCAACCAGCCTAAGAAGCAAGTTAGCAATGCGTGGTCTACAGAACTCGCTTAAGCACACGGATCCTAGTCATATCGCACGACTTATTTGTCAGAGCTAAAAGCTTAAATGACAGAGTTAATATAACTTACAGTCTAAAAATTTACAATTTGATATAAGATTATATAAAAGAGCTAGGTCCCAGAAATAAATCAACAGATTTGTGGATTACATGCACAGAAGAGTTAACGATCTATAATTGAACAAAATTGACATTACATATTATCTGCTAAATTCATAAACCATTTTAACTCTAAGATCCATATCAATGAAGATTGAACAACAAAAAAGGGAAACAAATCAAAGTTTTTTTAAGTTTACCATTGCCTTCGTCTTGGAATAAAAAGATCCGACGAAATTTGGCGTATCCTCCTCCTTGAATCCGATCCCAGACCCCAACGGGTGATCCGAATCATACTCAAAAATACACCCTGTAGCGTAATTAATAAGAATCAACCCTTTCTCTCTGCAAACGTCAGCAAGCGTCAGGGTTCCGATCACATTAGTCCGTATGGTCTCGACCTTATGTGATTCGCACCAATCGACGTTAGGCCTTCCGGTGACTCCCGCTGCATTGAAGACGTGGGTCGGATTAACGGAAGCTAAGTCTGCTTCAAGTGAAGAACGGTTCTCCAATCGACCGGAACCATAAGTAAAGTCGATGTTTTGAACTTGGCAGAGTTTTCCAAGCAAGCCGCCGATCCATCCGGTTCTACCGTAGATCAGAAACTTGAAAGGCTTTGCACCACCGTCTGAACCGTTGGCTGGAAAACCCATGTTAATAAAACAAATAGAGTTGGAGATTGGATTGTATCCAATTGGAAATTGGATCTGTAAGAATTCCTCTGTGTCCGTTAACAGAAGAGGAGATATTGTGCGAAGAACGTGTGTAAATATATAGAAACTAAGATGATGATATTGATATCTACTTTTTTTATTTTTTTATTTTTATTATTATTTTTTAAATTACTTTTGTGATGAAATAAAAATACTTACCCATGCACTGTGTAACGTGTAACGTGGTGAATTCTATTAATTAATTAAACTCAGTTATTTTGATTTTTTTTTTAATTTATAAGAGTGCACTCTACCTTTAATTACTCCAATATATCACATCAATTCTGTGACATAACGCATTGAAAAATTATTTTTAATTTTTATATTTTTATTTTTATTTTTAAGGTTTTAATTAGGATTTTGGATAGTGATGTGTTAGCGGTGAAAGAAATGTTTGAAACTCTGCTGCTTTGGCAGCCATATTAACCGTTCACTTGGTTGAAAGGGCCTATAAAATATAATTTCTAACATAAAAAAATTGTAATTCCACCCTCGCAACAGCCCAAGCCCAGTGATAAGGAATGAGCCACGTCGACCGTCGAGCATCTAACAAGAGCAAGAGCAACCATAAAGTAATTGAGATTTTATACTCATAATAATAATCAGTCCTTCGATTTCTTAAAGATGACTTGCATGCAATTAATGGTAACTAACGGTTTTGTTATCCAGTTTCAGTTTGCCTTTAGGATGGCCATCCTTAATCCTATACTTGCCTCAAAATCAAAATCAAAATCAATCTCTTAGAGCGACGAAATTAGCTCAAAGTTGGGATAACAACGTCTGCTTTTCTGCGAAAAACAAATTTAGATTTGTAGTGCAATCCAATGAAAAATTGCTACATTCTCTGAACTATCATCGATACAATTGGACAGTATATGTATATGCTACTAAAATTTAGAATTTAGAAGTTAATAAAATCCTCTTCATCACCGCTACTAAGAGATTCAACCACCTGACTATCTTCATCTTCATCACATCAGTAACAATCTCCAATAACCCATCCGCAGCTTCGAATTCAACATCAGCCATCATAAAATCACCGTCTTCATCATCACCATCATCATCAAGGTCACTCACATTCTCATCATCATCAATATTACTCAATCATCAGCATCACTATCACCGTCCCCCTCAATATCAGGGCCTACTATAGAATCCACATCAGCATCGTCAGTATCCTCTTCTTCCTCGTTACTCTTAGCATCATAGGTCATCATAAGTTGGCCTTCGGTGACCGATATCATAAATCCTAGCTGATGAAAACATTTCTTTTTGGTCATTGATGTGGATTCTTGAAGTAAATCCACCAGCCACCACAAAGTGAGTGCTCGGATAAGTATGAACAGATTTGAGTAATTTAATTTATGAAATTTTGTGAAAGAAAAAGTAAACAAAATAGCCAAGATAGATCCTAGGTCTAAGATAAAGTCACCAATCAAGAAAACCATCATCAAGATTTCGGCCACCATGAAACCTAAGTTAAAGGTTTTGCTCTAAACTTGAAACAAGCTATATTTTCATTCATTCAACATAAACTGATCATTACAATGCAATAGAGATTTTTTTTAAAAAGATCGAGTATAAGTAGACCTGTCAAACGGATCGGGCCGGCTCGGCTCGGCTCGGCCCACTGCGGACCGACACTTAAACGGACCGAGCCCAGTCGGCCCACTTATTATGCGGACCAATATTTTGCTGGTCCTAACCCGACCCGTGAATTAACGAGCCTAAACGACCCGGCCCGCGGACCAACTTTAAAAATTTTTAATTTAAAAAATATATAAAATACACTAATTACTAGTAAATACAATATGTTAATAGCAATAATAAGTTTATAATTTAAATACA
>JAVXUL010119259.1:0-17068 GCA_035590515.1 Trichilia minutiflora | reverse complement strand
TTGTAAAAAATAGTAATATATCCGCTTCACAAAACAATCTCCGACACTGCAAAATGGAATAGGGAAACAGTGTGTAGGCAAGCATTTATGATGCAGTAGATTCCTTCAAATATGCAATGAGGTCGGCACGATCCTGAGGCTTCTTCAGTCCAGGGAAAACCATCTTGGTTCCAGGGATGTACTGATCAAAACATTCAAAGTGTCAAGAAGGCAGAATTGCAAACTTAAAAAAAAAAAAAAAGAGATGGGGCATCATAAGCAGAAAGGAATAAATGCAAATATTTCCATAATTCATAGCAGATTAAATTTTTAAGCAGACATTGAAAATTCTATCACAACTTCTCAGGATAAGAAACATTAATAACCTAACAAAAACTTGCTTAAAACTCCCACATAGCATTACATATAAATCCAGGGTTCAACGACAGAAAAATTAAGAAGCAGAAACACAGTTATTTCCTTGAATCATCTTGTGTAAAGACCTACCATAAAGTTATTAGGCAAATGTTCTCATAAGAAAATTCATCATCTTTTGGACCTCAAAAGCTCCACGTACAAAAAGCTTCTACGCAATTCTATATTTCAAACAAAATCATTACAACCCCACAAACACATTTGAGTTCAATAAAACCTATGACATACAATAAATCTTGTGGACCTACTCCATGTAGTTATACAACAATCTTCTATGAAATTCTATATTTTCAAACAATATCATTACAACCCCACAAACTCATGAGCTTTGCTAATTCTACCGCATAAAGCATTCAACAAGATTTATATCGAAATAATTCAGATCATACCTTCTTAGGGTTGAGCAAGTAATCGTACAAAGTTTTTTCTTCCCAAATTACAGCCATGTTCTTGTTCGCAGTAGAATAGGAGTACCCAGCTGTCGTCCCAGATTGCCTACCAAACAATCCATTCAAATTTGGCCCTGCAAAATTAGAAATCCATTAACACAAACAACACTACCAAAAAAAAGAAAAAAAATCACACATAATAAAGCCGGATTCCACTGCGGTAATTTTCAATATATCAAGCTTCCTCATCTCATCAGCAAACCATAAATAAATATCCAAAATTTATAGTTCTTCTTTCTAAATAAACCTATTACTCCAATAAAAACACAAGCTTTAAGCCTATAATTTATTAAGATCTAGTAATTATCAGATCCAAAGAAGGGAGAATCAAATCAGATCACGAAATTTCTCGACGTACCTTGTTTGTGACCAGCGCCTTTGTCAACAGTGTGGCACTGAGCGCACTTAGTCTTGAAGATCTTCTCTCCAGACTTGGCATTGCCAGGAGGTGCCTCACTAAACGACGCCATTTTGGAATTTCTTCAGGAAATACGAGCAGAGAGGAAAAAAAATAAAGATGAAACTCTAGGGTTTTCTTTGGTTTTGAAAGAGCGTTTGGACTGTTTTGAGAGAATATTCGAGAGGGAAAGCGCGTGGTCGCCATAGCCACTTTAGCCTTTAGGAAGATCAAACGAAGCCCTAATTCTACACGTGTTACATTTTTAGTGGTGATAAACAGCTCTAATCTCAGCCGTTCTTTTTGGTTGACCGGTCTGATTGCGTGAGCCGTATAGACACTAGATATGAGTTATGACTAGTTGTAAATGACATTTATCATTTAGATCCTTATTTAGTTTTTATTTTACTAATAGAAACGTAATATAACATATATTATCAAATAGGTTTATGGCACAATTAACTAATAAATTTATTTTGTATTTTTAATAAATTAATCAATATCATAATTTGTAATACTATAAATAATTTAAAAATATATAAAAAAAATATAAAAATAAGCTGAGTGATACATTCTTAAAAAATTTATTTAATAATCAAGGTAAGTTAAGATTTTAATCGTGGTTATTATTTTAATTTATTTTTGATTAATTATTAAATACAAAGCCTTATTTTCATTTAAAGTTTTTTTTTATATCTCATGGATTTGAGTTTAATTTAATTAATTTTTAAAAAAATATTAATTAAATATAATATTATTTAAATATTTTATTTAAAATACAAATAATTGATTAGAATCAAATATAAGATATGTGTTTAAATTATATATTTTAAATTCAATCTATTATTATAAGACTACAATCATAATTAATTAACTAATGATTTTTGCCTCAGAGACAAATTTTTTGTGAATATTTATTTTATAATTAATTGATAATGATTAAAATAAAAATAAATAAATAAATGAAATATTTTACAAACCTATAGAACATTTTCACCTAATCTTTTTATATTTTTTTAAATAAAAATGCAAACTTTTATCCCCCCACTCTCAACCTAAACCCTTCGTTTCCGTAGGCAAAAAGCTCAGTGAATGTAGTACCCAAATTCATCTTCGTCCTGCTATGGAACTTTCAAATCTCTTGAGGAAGAATCTAAGAAACTTGTCAATCTCAAATTCTTATTACAATCTCAACAATTTCCTCTCTAATTCTTCCCAGTCATCTTTCTCTCCCAAGCTCAAAACCCTAGTTTCACCAAAACCCACCTATTCAATCTCAAGCTTGAATTCAACTCACCTTATCACAAAACCCTCTTCACATCCTTCGCATTCCTCCATTTCCTCAACTGAGTCGCGTTCATTTTCGTCTCTATCTCTGCATATCACTGCTTGCATTGGCTACAGAAGTAAAAAATGGAAACTTGACTTGTTCGAAAATCGATGTAGTACGTCTGTTGTGGTAATTGGCGTTAGGAATTTTTCTACTGGGAAGTCTGTAACACGTAAGCAAGCTTTAGAGATTATTGAACTGATTAAAAGTGGTGACAGTGAAATGGAGTCAAAGTTGGAATTAATGGATGTAAGTCTATCTATTGCTTCTCTTACTGAGATTTTGCGTACCTTGAATTCCGAAAAAGTATCTGCATTGCGTTTCTTTAAGTGGATTGGAGAGTTTTATCCGGAAATTTGTGGTAATTCTGATATTTGTAGTTTGGTTATTGATAATTGTGGGCGATTAGATGATTATGAGACTATGAGTCAACTTTTGGATGCGTTTAATATGAATCAAATTCGTCTAACCGAAAAGGCATTTGGGTTTTTACCTGTAATGATTTCGAGTAAGAATTTGACCAAGGTTAGAGTAGGCAGAGTGATTGAGGTTTTGAATAATGTTCGGGGTTTGTCTATGGTTTCTGGTGTACGGGCATTGATTGAAATCTTTAGTGTTCTTGGATCGTTTCAAATGGCTAAATATGTGATAAAGAAAACAGAGAGGAAGGTGTCTTACTACAATATTGTGATTAGGGAAATGTGTCGGAGATGTGATTTTAAAGAAGCGAGAGATACACTTGATGAAATGAGGCAAGTAAGTTGTCAGCCGAGCACACAAACTTATAATTATATACTAGGTAGTTTATGTAAGAATGGTAAAGATGCTGTGGCTCATGAACTATTTGAAGAAATGCAGGAGAAGAATTGTCCTCCAGATGCTATAACCTATGAAATATTTATATATAATTCTTGTAGACTTGGAAAGTTTGATGGTGCATATCAGCTTTTGGATCATATGGTAGTGAGGGGTCTTGAACCTCGGTTGTCAACTCATGCTGCATTTATCAAGAGTTATTTCAATTTTCAAAGGTATGGGGAGGCATACAAGTATGTGATTCTTTCAGTTGATAGGTTTAAAAACTCAAGCAACGTGTTGTACAACCTGCTTGTGAGCCTTCATAATAAAAATAAGAATCCAGTAATGGCAAAAAACGTGCTTTTGGAAATGATGTTAAATGGTTTGAGACCAGATTTTTCAGTATATTGCAGAGTATTGACAGATCTTCGAATATCTGGTCAAGGAGATATGGCCAGAGATCTAAGTAGTCGGTATTCTAGTTTGGGTTTACATTCAAGTAAGAAGCTGGATGATTTTTCTACTGAAATGTGATTTATTTTCTTCGAATTTTTCATCTATTTTCTATGTAAAACTAGCTCCTAGGAGCTTTGCTGCTAAAACAAAGCTCAAGAGCATTTTTGGCTATACTTGTTACACATCAACTTTTGATTTTATCTTTTTAGTTCTAGCAAACATCAAAGTCAAATGCTGGAAATAGAATAAATATTATTTTTATGCATCAATTATGTAACTAACTGAATTAGTTTGATCTTTTCATATGAATTTATGACAATTAACTTTTCCCTATCAACTTTTGGCCTTTGGGTTGTTTCATTATTTCTTATGTCATAGAACTGAATTAGTTCATTCTTTGTTTCTTAACACATTCATGTTATTAACAAATTATATGTGTATTGCGACATTTTGTTGTCTCTAGTCCCTAGTGGAGATTGTATAACATATTTGCTTTAATATCCAATAAAGATCTTGTCATGTCTACTGAGAGATTGCCAAAGGAAAATTAACTGAGCTGCATGATTTTAAGTAGGTTTAAAGTTTCTCTTAAATTGCTTTAGATGTACTATAATGCATACTCTGCTAAATTTTATTCTGTCTTTTCATATTCATGTAGTCTAGAAACCAATGCTTAAACTTCTACCTACTGCTTCCTAATTACTTCTGCTTAGGCTTACAAATGTAGAAAAGCTTATTAGTTATACAATGGTGATGACTGTATGATATCAGTTTGTTTAACTCAAAATTCTATTGGCTGACTCTGTTTCTTGAACTTAATTCATTGCAGTTCAGATTCCACTCTAGTTTACAGGTTTATCTGAAATATATTGTCTGTATGGTTACAACCATTAGATTTTTCAAATTTTGAGTTTATATATTTCAAGTAACTCACTTTATCTTAAGAGATTGAAAAATATTGTAGAGCTTGGAAAATGTAACCCAAAATTTAGAGATTATAAGGGAATACTTAGAGAAAGTTCAGCGTCTATGACAATATTGTATTGTAGGTTTGCCCCTTGTTTTTCGTTACCCTGAAATTTGAATGACTTCCGTTTTGAAAGAGGGTTGGCTAAATGGAGGATTTGGAAAGTGCTCACTTGGATTATCAAGTGAGAAAAAAGAAAAAAAAACAATTGTAGAGGAATTTCCATTTGCTTCTTTGCATTCAAATCTCATTTTTGGCTTTTCATTATTGGAATTTGTAAGTTAAATGATTCTTAAGCATGAAAGCACCTTGTAATCTCAGCTTTAATTTAAAACTTATGTGTATTTTTAAGCATGCCTGCCTTCGAGAGAAGGTTATTCAGGTTTTTCCCGAACCTTGTATGAATAGCATGGAGAATGCTATCCCTTGGGTCCAGTGCAAGGTGAAAGCCTTGGGCGAGCGGTTCCACCTCATCGAGATAAGGAGTCGAGCGCACAGATGCGTGGAACGGACATGGTGATCACCCCAAAACCTCGCATTTTATGTTACATAGGTAACACGTAAATTTTTACTTGCTAAGAGTATCAGATGAGACGAATGTATCACATTATTTATACGTCAAATTTGAAGCATAATATACATTTTTTATTAGATTAGCATAAATTAATGTTAATTAATCAAAATTGATCCAATATTGCACTCTCATTATTTGATAAGAAATGATTTATGATGTTCAAAAAGAAGAATGAAAGGGGCAAACACCCATCTACTATAATGACATCCACATATTCTAATCGTTCCATTAATAATAAATAAGGAGAGAATTCCCATTTCAGTTATCTGTAATTTTTGTTCATGTCAATTAGAATTCAAGTTTTTAAAGAATAATGTTATGGATAGAAATTATGAAAGAGTAAACAAGCAAAACAATTCCATGTAAAAATAGCCTTATTTCTGAAACGTCACAAAAATTGATTATTGATTTTTGGTTTCATGTATTATTTGTCATAAAAGTTTAAAAGATGGAATGGATTCTGTATCAACCAAAAACATATGTTTGACTTTGAGATCAGTGTGTCGTAAATTGATAAACCTTTGACCAATTGTTGTAAATTTGTAATAAAACGACAGACCATAGATACAGGACGGACATGGCACTGTTTTAAGAATTTGTTGGTACTTGGTACGTGAGAAAATAATAAATATTTCTTATCATTTTTTTAAATAATATTTATTTCTTGTAAGAAATTTTATAATAACATATTTTTTATGATTTTTTTAAATATTATTTATTTTTTATTAAAATTTTATGATAAATATTTCTATAATTTAAAAAATAACAAAAATATATATTTTTATAATATAAATTCTTGATTTTTATTATATAAATCCATAATTTTATCATATAAACTTTTAAATTAAAATAATTAAATTTTTTTAAAAATATTTTAAATTTAATTTATAATTTATAATATTTTATATATTAATTTTTTAAAAATTAAATTTAAAATATTTTTATTTTATATTCATAAAAATTTATGAATTGATTCATATTTTATAATTTAAACGTATAAAAAATTTATTTTATTTTTATTTTTAAAAATTAAATAAAAATAATTAAATATTTTATTTAAATTATTGAATAATTATAATATTTTATATTTTAAAAAAATTAATTTTTAAAATAATATTTATTTACTATCAAAAAATTTATAATAAAAACTCTTCTATAATTTTCTTAAATATCATTAATACCCTTGTCAAAATGTTTGTCATTTTAAGTTTAGGAGGTATTTGTCAAAATCATCGTGATAAAGAATAATTGATATTTCAGAAAATTATAAAAAAAAAAAAAAAATCTGGGATAGATGTTATTTAAAAAAAAATGTCAAAACTTGCACTCAGCCTATGGTATACCAATTGCTTATAAATTTCATCCAAAGGAAAAAAAATTAAAAAAAAAGGTTGGAAGTTGCACTCAGCCTACGGTAATACATTTAATTTTTCTGCATTTTACGTGTCAAACTAAAAGAAAATAAAAGAGAGCCATAATTTTCTTGGAAGAGAAAGAGAAGGAAAATAATGGTTAGAAAGTGGATTATTTAATTGAAAGAGATGAAGAAAGTGAGCCCCATAGCAGCTCCAATGGTAGCGGTATCAGTTTTACTATATCTATTACAGGTTGTTTCATTAATGATATGGTTGGACATCTTGATGAACTCTCACTTTCTGAAGCCGCCATAGCTACTTCCTTCACCAGTGTTACCGGCTTCAGTTTCCTGGTAAACTCTTTATCTCTTTCTTCTTCTTCTCCTTCTTCTTCTTCTTTCACTGATTTCTGAACCTTCTTAACAGTTTGGAATGGCAAGTGTCTTGGACACTGTCTACTGACAAGCTTAGGGAGCTGAACAATATCACAAGCTTGGCATCTACACTTAACAGCTCTATCATATCCATGCTTCTGGTCTGTTTTTCAATCTCTCTTCTATGGATTTTCACTGACAAACTTTTAATTATCATCGGACAAGACCCCTTGATTTCTCAAGTAGCTTGAGAATATGCAGTCTGTTTAATTCGAATCCTGTTTTACTATGCTGTTCTTCAATCAGTCATTCAATTTTTCCAGCCTCAGAGTTTCATCCTTCCAAAATTTTTCAGCTCTGCTGTAACTCTTTGCTTTCATGTTGCTCTTTGTTGGATTCTTGTGTTTGGCGTAAAGTTGGGAACTATTAGAGCTGCATTGTCTGTCAGTTTATCCTACTTGTTGAATGTGAAAAGACTCAAGCTGCTTTCTCCAAAGACGTGTTCGCGAGCATCAAGGAGTTCTTCCGATTTGCTGTTCCCTCAAGTACAAACATACTTAATTTATTAAAGAGAAAGATTACAAATTTCTAATACTTATATTCTTCGTGTGAAAAATGTTTTTTTTAGTCTTGAATGGTGGTCATATGAGGTTCTCATTTTGCTTTCCGGGTAGCTGCCAAATCCAAAACTAGAGACTCTACTTTCCATATGGTATGCTTCTTCTGATTCGAATGTGAGCGAGATTCGAACGTTCAGCTTTTTATACACCCAAAGAGATTTTTTACCTTATAATACCGAAAGAAAATTTAATACATCAAGGCATTTTCTTGAATATATAATGAATTTTGAAAGCATTTTTGGTAATTGCTTTTTAATAATTTAATGGATGCTTCTAATTCTTAGTCATTATTAACAGCTTCACAATTGCTTATCTTCACTACTTTATATCCTATGGATTCTTTGAACCTTATATTTCTCCATATATTCATATTTAACATGTTTCATTCGTCAATTTTTTTATTATAATCCTCAAATTTTTGCTTGATTCTGTTACATTTTGTACATATGCATCACCCGTATAATTTGAAAAGTGTAACAAAAAATTCAATAGCGGTAATGTGACTGATGCAAGTATTGATCATTTTACAGTACCCGAGTTTCCAATGAACCAGGAGCTGGGAACTCACAGGCAGCAAAAATGGCAGTTTCTGCTGTGATGATTCTTGTTGCTGCTGAAGTGATTACCGTGAGCTCTTGTTCTTCTGCTGCCATATTTTGGGATATGCTTTGAGCAATTTCAAGGAAATTGTTTATCGTTTGGCAGATACGAATCCTTTCGTTTATCTATCCCTTATTATGGAAAGCTTGCAAGCAGTACTCTCAAGTAAAATATTGATGTGACAGTGTTATATAATTTTCAATGACCTAAAATATAGAGTGAAAATTGGTCTAAAATTTCTTCATCCTTTTCAAAACATTTTTCTTAGGGGTTACAAGCGGAAGTGTGTGGCGGAAAATGGGTGTACATGTAAATCTTGGGGCATATCGTCTAGTTGGAATTCCTGTGGCTGCAGTTTTGGCTTTGGGGTTAAACTTAAAAAGGGAAAGGACTTTGATTGGATTAGCTACAGGATCTGCTGTACAAGCAACCATGCCGGGTTATCAGAATAGTATGTACAGATTGGCAAAAACAGGTATGAATTTGAATTCGCAATTTTTCTACAGTTAACATAGACAGGAAGCCTCCAATACTAAAAAACTCTTGTAAAATGTTTGAATTGAAACTTCTAACATAAACTTGAAACACTATTAGTGTAATAGTGGAAATAAATAGATAATTGATAGATGGAAAGTTGGATTTGGTGAAAAAGAAAAAAATTGAGAAGAGTTTCCAAGTTTGAAATATTGTATTGAATTTGATCTTTAGTTATGTGTTCAGGCATCAAAAGCAAGAGAGAGAGATATCTGAAGGAGATTCTCAAGCTAGCTTCTAATGTACTTCACTTCAGAAAGAAAAAGGTTAGGATACAAGAATTCAAAATTTTTTTGTATTTTTGGCAGAGGGAGTTCTGGGGAAACTGACATGATCGTGAATACTGAAGACTGGGAATTTCATATAGGTCAACTTACAATCTCATACAATATCAGACTTAGTTTTGACCCAAAGATCTTGTGCTTAAATCGCATGATTGTGTTTATATTTGAAAAATTTTATATTCGAATTCTTGCTAGAGTCCATTCGTCTCTTTTTCTATTTGCTATGTCACAAGCTTGGAAGGAAAACAAAAAGTAAACTTTCTAAACTTGCAGTTTCCATTCCACAACAGCCTTGAAAAGGACCTCATATAAGTATTAACTTCCTATATGTATATTGTAACTACTTCCACTTAGCCTCAGACATTTACATTATTTTTCCTCTTATTTACAAACAGCATTTACAAAATCTGTATCAGAAAATCACCTGTTCATGTTATATTCCTTCCTGCTTCTGCTTCTTGTAACTAAATCCAATTCTTTCGAGCAAACATTAAAAAAGGAGTAGACTGTGACTATGATGGTGCACGACTTATGCTATGCCTTCCTTTCATCTCCATTTAGGGATCGGGGATCCTCTGCCTGCCCATGAATTTCTGTTAGTGTCAATTCATAAAGCATTTATATGATTGATAATACAACTTCTTGAATGTTTGTCCCTCCTAAACAATGCACGTTTATCATTAACAATCTTCTTTATAAGCTAGATTTCTTATCTCTTGATCAAGGAATTCACATCAAGGAACATAGACAGCTGTACTTTTCAGAACGAGAAAGATTTAACATTGTGATAGTTGTGCCTTACCTTGGTTGCCTTGATCACATTTTTCATCCACAGACCGCCGTGGTGCAGTCTGAAACGTCAACAACAATGCTATATTATTATTTATTTTGTCTACAACTAAACTAAAGAAAGAATAAAGGAACTGTCACTCTAGCTCATGTACTAAGTAAAAAGTAGACTTAATTCAAACTCGCACTAAGCAAACTAAGAATTAAGAGAGTATCCTACAACCTTATTGACCGGCCTTGCATTTGGAGCCTTGTGACTATTCAACAACATAGATGAGGCAGGCTTTTTGTTTCTTATGAGGCCAGAAGATGATTCAGCCTTCAGATCTCTTCCAGGTCTAGATCTCAGTTTTTCTTTACCGGGTCCAGCAGATGTTGCAGCCTTCGGATCTCTTCCAAGCCTAGAGCTCGTTTTTTCTTTTCTGGGTCCAGTGGATGACACAGTCTTGGGATCTCTTCCAGTCCTCAGGCTCAATTTTCCGTTTCCGAGTCTTAATTGTTCTTTTTGGGTTCCTGCGGATGAAAAAACCTTGGGCTCTCTTCCATGCTCAGCGCTTAATTTTTCTTTTCCCTGAAAGACATGAATTGAGCACTCAATAATCTGATATTCTCTCAATGCTAGATTGTCTACCAGAAACTTAAAAACTCTAAAATGGAAAACTACAATTTCAGAGGTTACTGCTTAAAAGAAGCTAAAACTAAAATGGCTTGGAAATAATCCCTAACTATACATCATTAACATTTCAGACATTTGTGGTAAGCTGCGCAGCATTACAAGCAGAAGTATAGATTGAGAAATGCAAATATGAGCTCTATTCAATAAAATCTTCAGCAATAATTTAACTTCAGATAAGCAGGCCATTTCTCCACTGCAACAAAACTATAGAAAATCCTGGGAATAAAAATCTAAAGAAATTCCATCTTTAATTTAACATCCACAACCTGATTTCATAACTTAAGGTCCAATTCTTTGATGTTGACATCATTAACATCTTCTGAATATTGTTCAGTTATTTGAAACTTTCTATTTGTTAATTATCTTTTGTTCTTTTTCTATTAGTTGCCAGAAAATAATTTAACTAACCTACCAGATAGAACTATTTTTCCTCCTAAAATACAAAAGATGCTCTTGAAAAAACATCATTAACACCTTCTGCATATTGTTCTGTCATTTGAAAGTTTCAATTTGTTAATTAACTTATTTCTTTTTCTTTTAGTTGCCAAAAATAATTTAACTAACCTACAAGATAGAACTATTTTTACTCCTGAAATACAAAAGATGTTCTTGAAAAAACATCATCAACATCTTCTGCATATTGTTCAGTGTGTTGAAAGTTTCAATTTGTTAATTAACTTATTTCCTTTTCCTATTAGTTACCAAAAAATAATTTAACCAACCTACAAGATAGAACTATTTAGTGATTTAGTAGGATAGTAGTATTTCCAAATGATGACTTAAGTTGTTTTGAACGTTTTTTGCTGTAATTTTGAAGAACAACATAACACACATAAAATCTCCCTGCAGTAGAAGCTATTGTCAGCAGATGCGTGCATAGGTAGCCTAATTAAATAAAGCAAGTAATTACCTTTTTCCATTTTACTCCTTCAACCCGACTCCTCTGTCCAAGCCCAGGCCCAATTTTTTCACTTGACTTGCGTATTGCCGAAAGGTTAGCAGACCTGTTAATTGCAAACATACATTAATCAGAACCTGTCTTTTCCCAAACCGTATGCGACACAAGCAAGCAAGACAGCAGAAACAATCCATAAACACTGTTCATTTGAATTGAAAATATATAAATTTTCCTGTCCTATATCCTATATAGTACATAAAAACAATACCTACAGCCAAAATAGTATGCAATAAATCTGCAATTAGAAAAGTAAAAAGTTCAAAACATCTTCCAAGAATTAAATGCAGTTCAAACTACCAGTCTCTGGTTCTTGGATTTTGCATCCTTTAATCTTTTATAAGAGCCGGTCAACTCCAGAAACTAGCAACAACTCAATCACAGACCTTGATAATTATATGATTGAATGGATCTAAGTTAGAGAGGATGGACATTGAGGGAGAAAATTAGACCTCTTGACTGTGTTTATCAAGCCACTAGTAGCAGTGATATCCTTTGAAATGCTCTGCAAGTACAAACATCATAGAACTGTAAGAGGATATCATAAGTAAAGAATAAATGTACTCCAAAATTAACATAAAACAGCTAATTTACCTTAGAAGATTGAGAATTAACTGGTAACTTTGTTGACAACTTCGCAACCAAATGTTGGGAATTTGATCTTGACTTCAGCTGAGGAGCTCTTTTACTCACAGAAGATGACACCAGCTTAGCAGATTGATCATGAACTGACGGCTTTCTAGATAACTTTCCAGACAAGCCATCTGAAGTTGTGCTCGGCTTAATATGCTGATCTCTAGCAATTGAAGTTGATGCCGTCAACTTATTCCTTGCCAATGAAGAGTTTGGAACGGTTGTAGTGGTGCGAAATTTAATAACTTGTTTATTAATGTTGCTTGCAGCTGTAGGATCAGTTTTCTTACTTGGAAGAAGACTGTTATCAGACTTGTGAGTGATTTTTCTAAGAAGTGGGTTCGACTTCTCAGATTGCTTAATTGCATTCTGTATAGTTCCACTTCTTTCCAACTTTGTCTTGCTTCTGACACAAGCAAAAGTTCCCTGTTTAAGATAGATGGTTGAAAATTGAGTTTTAGACCATCACCTAAGCATGAGATGTAAATGTTGGAAAGTGCTACTATAATCTAATTTAATATGTTGAACTTGGTGCAGATATAATGAAACCATATGAGTTGGAGGAAATCCAGTCATTTACCTTAGCCTGTAGACCAGGAACATTTTTTTTTGGCTGGTTGGATTTATGATTGACTGTGTTGGAGACTAGACTTTTCTGCTGGGACAATTTCAAACTAGCACTTGATGGTACCTGTGATAATGAAGCCTTTTTTGTAGGATGCTTTTCTTTGACAGCAGACGGGGATGTACATGTTCTATCTTCCAAACTAATTGTATCGTTGCCTGAAATAAGAGTTTGGTGGTCATTCTTTTTATCTTTTGACACCGTTGAAGTGCCATTGTTTTTCACTGGTGTGTTGCTATTCTGTGCATCCTGACAAGAAGCAGGTTCGCTTATTTCTTCCTCCAGTTCTGGCAAACCCTTCATAGCTCTAATTTTCTTGTAGTATTCTTCAAAATAAGCCTTCTTCTGAGCAACTAGTCCGGGGTTCTTGAACTTTTCCAACTCCTCCTGACATCTATTGTGAGGAAAAACTGACCATTTTTCCCATGCAAGTGGCTCACTAGCATATCTTCCAAAGGAAACTGAACCATGATCAAGAATTTCAGAGATGGATATAGCCTGCTCATAAAGCCAGAAACAGATGAGAAAATAAAGATCGGAGAAAATCTCTAAACAAATATCCTCAAAAGAAGGGATTTTTTGAAAAAGCACAATTTATCGCCTGAGTCCTTTAGTTTAACAAATTAAATTGAATGACCTTTATCATTTTCTTAGCAATTGTTCAGATAATTTTCTGCAGTCATCGACTTGACTCTCCGGAGAGCTTGAACTCCTTCCACAAGCACCGTACTAATCCCCCATGCTTCACAATGCATTTAAAAAACTAATTATTTCCTTTCAAACATTTTTTCAAACAATTTCTAGCTTGCTAAGAAAGCAGATAGAGCAAAAACAAAAACAAGTTGAATCCAAACGAGAAACAACCTAAACTTAGTCAAAATTTTTGAATATAGCATTACATCTTAATGAGAAATTACATTATGTTTCAATAAAAATCAACAATGAAACAATTTCAAATAAATATTCATGATTTTACTAACTCATGATCAAATACCTGAGACTCAAGCTGAAGCTGCACGCTGTCAAATGATAATTCAGGACCAGAGTTTAGATTACTTTTTTGATGATCAAGATGAGGACGATGATCAATTTCAGCTGCCATTTCAATTCTCTCTCGACATTCTACCCTATCATCTCATCCCTGTAATTACAACTTCAAAAATTCAACATCCAATATACAAATTAAAATCTTTTCCGACAAAAAAAAAAACATTATGTACATAAATCTTTCAATCTCAATAATTTTTCTTTTTCTCTCTTTTGAATCTCATTGGTTTAGAATTTACGACAATAAAGCATATTTAGCCATCTGTTACACGTTCTCCTCCATTTTCACGGCATCCAAACAATGACAAAATATGAAAAATGGATGATCATTTTAAGAGAAATCACCAGTTTGTCGGAAGATTGTCACAATTTCCAATTCACGGAAAATTTCTCGATCTTCATACCAAATTCTCACAGCTTGTTTTATAGACGCAGGGTTTGGCGGATTAGTTTTTCCCTTTTCTTGTTTAAATTTTTGAGTAATAACACCTGGGTCCCTATAATTTTGCGCTGTCACAAATAAGGACATTGTTTGTCCATTTATATTAATAAAATGACAAAAGAACCCTTAGAATATCGAATTCTGGAATTCTGAACTCTTAAGAGTTAAGACCATCTGAAATCTAACTTAGCACTTTAGAGTGTTTCGGTCATTTTAGCGAGATAGCTGGGATAGGACCTACTTGATATAAATCCATAATTATGTTCTTTCTTTTGAAAACTTAAGATCTGATGGAGTCTGGATGTTATTATCTCATTTGCCTTTAGATTCTTTCATCGTCGTACAGTACAACAAATCAAAACGGCTAAGAGCAACTAACACAACAACCGGGGTCCCACTTCTACCACGTGGCATCTAAAGGTCTTCCATTATGTTCCCCTTTAACCCTAAATTTGTTTTTTAATTACGCAAGTGCCACCCCTCCTTGCTGGTAATATCGGTCCATGGCCTTTAATTTTGATTGCTCCATTTGTCGAAGCACACGTGGCATAAACTTGCCCTGGCGATCGTGTTCGTTTTTTATTGGTGAATCATTTAGTCATTGGCGCGAGTGTCTATTTTGAAGGGAGGGCAAGTTTCCTTTATGCCACGTGTGAAAATGAGAATGAGAATTAAATTTCTTTTATTTTTTAATAATATATTTGGTGAATTACCCCTTTTTGCCAAAAATTTTATGTTGGATCTTATTTTTCAAGCTATATATGTTGTTAAAAAAATTAATATTTATTAATAATTTTTTTATCAATATTATTATCTTTATACACATATATTAGTTATATATAAGTAATTATATCATATTTAATTAATTATTTTTTTCAATTATTAGAAATATTTAAATACAATTTTTATTGTAACAATAATTATTATTATCACTTTAATAAACCATTTCATTTTATATCACCCACAATAAAATATAAATTTGAATTTAAATGAAGAACAAAATACAAATTATATTAATATATAGTTTAAAAACACAAGCACAAATTAAACAAATTCTAAAGGACTTGGATTCATGGTGGCAAATTCAAGTAATTCTTCATTAGATTCTAATATCTTCAACTCGCAAATACACCCACGCTTCAATTCCATCTCTCAATCTTGTATCCATCAAAACAATGGCCATTACCGAATTGGGAATTGGTACAAACATTCCAATATTCCCAAATAGGCTTTCCCCAACCAAAATCAATATCATAGAGCCCAAAATTACACCAACTGCTAAATGTAATTCTCTCTTTTGCATTTACAACATGCTTCCCTTTCATCTCTTGCATATTCACCAACGTTAAACAAATCCTTCCTTACCTCGTAGACACTTCACAAAATCTCCGTCAATTTTCAATATTGCTTCCCTCGATAGCTGCACCAAATGACCCAACTCTACTTCTTGATCATCCGAGCACATTGCATTTGCAGTCCAAACAAGGTTTCCCATGGAGTATTCCGACATCTGGGGCTCGAATTTTGGACGCAAATTTTCATTATGGATCAGCATAATTGGTTTAGGGGAATCACCCGGTTTTGTTTTCAATGCAGGTGAATCAATGAAACATTTGGAAAAAGAGCCGAAACCACTTCAACTCGCTTAGGATTTTGAACATGCGAGCTTGTCGCTTTGGCTTTGAGTTTGGCAATCGCTTTGGTATCAAATACAAATCTTCGAGTGACAAGTCCACGTACCACTTTTAAGAAATGGTGCACTCGTTTCCAACTAATTTGCTTCTTTCGGAAGTTCTTCCCTCTGAGGAAACAAAAATAAAGCATCGGTATTAGGGCATACTGACTCTACTATAGTATTTCCACAAGCTCTAGCTGCCCAACTCTTCAGGAATGAGCAAAACGTTTTTCCATCTCCGAATAAATGACTAAGACAAGCACAAATGACAAAACCACCGCAAGTGAACGTCGTCACTTGGATCTTCCCTAAAATCCTGAAATCGATTCCCTTGGCTGATCACTAGCTTATTTTCGGGTGAAGAGGGGTTGGAGAAGAAGGTTTGCTGAATATTTTAATTAGCAAACCTATGTGTATATTTTATACACATCTATATATATCCAAACAAATTGTACAACCATAATAATAATCACAACAACAATAATAATTATAATAATGCTTATGAGTTCATTAAAAAAATAATATTAATTCCATGCTGTTTTTATCAGATATTTCACTGTATTTTTTACTTCCCGCCGCTAATTATTGTGATACATTTATTTTAGGTTCCATGGATTTATTTCAGAGCTTTGCTGAGTTTTCTAATTAACAAAGCTATCATCTACTGTATATTTTATACACATACATCATCATCATCATCGTAATAATAATAACAACAACAACGACTTCGACGATGACCAATTGAGAAATAAATATAATATCAATTCCATATTCATTTATAGTAAGAGCAAAGTTACATTTTTAAAATAGAATAATGATATATTTATAGTTTTTTATTTTGTTAAACGAGCACCTTTACGACACATATTAAGATTTTTATATTTATTATTTCTAATAATTTTTTATAATTATTGTAATAATTAATGATGAATTTAATCCATTAAAAATGTAACTTATCAAAAGTAAAAACCTTAACAAGTATTTTAAGCTTATTCGTTAGTAAAATCCTTTATTTTTTACCTTCAAATACAAATATATTTATACAGGTAATAGCTATTTAATTATTTTTAATAT
>JAVXUL010119249.1:0-17068 GCA_035590515.1 Trichilia minutiflora | reverse complement strand
TGACGAGTCAGGCTTTCCCAAAAGATAATGATCAAGAAGCCTGAGTGGCGGACAACCAGAGATCCAAGGGGCGTGAGTTAGGGTCCTTGAGAGGCCGATGGTGAGCAGTCAGGTTGCCATGGTGCATGAGTCAGGAAGCCCGGGTGACAGATAGTCAGGGTCTCTAGAAGGCAGGTGGTCAGATGCCTGGGTAATGGATAGCCAGGTTCCTAAGGGCTCGAGTCAGAAAGCCTGAGGTTGTGGGTAGTCAGGGTCCCTGAGGGACAGGAGGTCAGGTGACACTGTTAGAGGTAACAGATGTTCATCTAGGAGGCCTCCACTTGTCGTCTGATCTTTTACTCAAATATCCAGTCTCCCAGTTTTTGGTGTGAGACTTGAAGGGCTCTCATAAGAAACTATTTGTCTGATTGAGTGGGTCTCAATGGTTGGATCGTTTTTGAGAGTCATAGATTGTTGGAAATCCGAGGGAGATGGAAGGTTGTCAGGGGCTAGGGGTGTTCTAGTCATGATGTCCGTGCGTAGGTAGTCCTGGATGACCTGTCTTGTCCTGACTCCTCGATAACCTGCCTCATTAATACGGATTGCTTAACTATCACCTCGGAAGTCCATCAGTCTGCGAGCTATCACCGCTTCGAGTTCTACAATCATTAAAGTCGAGTTATTAATGGTCCATATGTCAGGCCCTCAGTGGCTAGGGGTCGGATCACCCTCGAGCTACGAAACCATTTATGGGGTTTGAACATGTGGCAATACCTTGATTGTAAAAATCGACAGTTGAGATCTGGGTCTTGGTAGTATAAAAACCCTTTCTATCTCTCCTTTTCTTCCATTTCTGCCTTCTTGAGTTCTTGCTGTTTCGCCGGTGTTCAGAAGATTCATGCATATTCCGTCCGAGTTCCCTATCCTACTTTCCCTATATTTGCCATTCTGATTTGTGAGTGCATGGTTTCTCTTTACTGAGTTTACGAATCTCACTTTGTATTTTGCTTTCGTGACTTTATAAAGATATGATTTTAGCTTTTTGTCACCTTTTTGAATATTTCTGCTCTTGGTTTCCAGCAAAGTGGGAATAACGCTTCTGCTCCCTTCATTGATTTAGGCCCTTTCTGATGACATTGGTTGAAATTTTTTCGTGGTGAGTTTTCTATGCAAGTTAAAAAAATGGACCAACGAATAAATCCGTCGGATGTTACCCGATCGAGAGTGTAGTCTGCACAAGACCCCCTGCCCGGTTATGAGGGGGGAGAGGAATACCATGGGGCTTCTGAGCAGGCGAGGGTGAGGGGTCTAAACGAACCTGATTGGTACCCCTTTATAGTCACTAAGACGGACATTTATGCTTACAAGAGGCTGTTTGAGATTCCCGATCACATGCATCTTAAGGTGTCACGTACCCATGAGATCCCGAGCATACTGGCCCTTGGGGAGATGGCCATGAATGAAGAGCACCTATTAATCGGGGCTTGACTTCCCCTACAATGCTACTTCATCAGGATTTTTAAAGTTTTTGGGATCCCCCCGTACCAGCTTACACTGAACAGCTGGAGGATAGTAAGCGGCCTATTTGTCCAGAAAGCCAACACAGGGCGGCCTGTCCTGACTCCCGACGAGGTATTGCACCTCTATACGCTCAGGACGAGTGTCAGTCAGTACTCGGGGTGATACTATTTACAAGTTCATCTAGGGTACCAGACAGAGATAGAGGGGAATCCCTCGTCTTACAAGCACTAGAAGGACCGCTGGTTCATTGCCAATGGGGATTGGACAGGACCGTCTCAGGATCCCATACTCTCTATCTTCGAGGACACAGGTATTATCTCAAATATCTGGTTCTTTAGTTGAAAACCCTATCTTAGCAAAATTGATTACTGACCAATTTTTTGATGCAGAGGTAGGAAAGGACCAGTCTGATATTCCGACTAACGTGGCAACATTTTTGTTAAGTCTGACTGTCATGGACGTCAGGCACCTTTTAAGTACGGAGAACCTAGTAGACTATCAGCTGGTGTCTCAAGCCGCGACAAGAAGCAAGTTCTCGAAAGCTAGGGCCGCTGTGAGCGAGGGTAAGTCTTTCTCATGGTCAATTTTGACAAGTTCCTAAGAAATTATTTCTGACCATGATCCTGAACTTTGTTATAGTTGCTGGAGCATGGAGGCCAAGGGTGGTTGACATCCTGAAGAGGCTGCTGTCCAAAGGAGGACACAAGGAAGCCTCTGAGGCCCAGACTAGGGCCCCCTAGGATAAAGGAAAGGAGCTCGCAAAGGGGAGTCTTCAAAAGACTCTCAAGAAAGGAGGCAAGAAAATTGAGCGCCCGAAGATAAAGGGTATATCAATCCGGGAGCGGCATGAAGAGGAGAAAGAAAGGCATCCTCGGGGGGTGGGGTGGGGGGGGTGGGGGGTCAGGACAAAGACAAAGGCAAGAGGCTTATGTTTGATGACCAGGCTGAGCGAAGGACGAAGCGGAGAACCGACTGTCCCTATCCTCCTCCCCCTCAGTGAGTACACAACGAAGATCTCCAACCGAGAAGAAGGCGTTTCAGTCCCCCCGACGATGGGATCAGATACGCGATAAACTCCTGGGCAGAGTCGCGGGGACCAGCCTGATCATGAAGGGGTAGGTAACCGAGATCCGACCCCCGAAACAAATATAGATAATGATGGGGGTTAGGGTCAAAAAAATAAAGACCTGGCTAACAAAAAGGCCAATGATGTACCTCCCCAAAAGATGGGGATGCTAAGTAGGATGACCTCCAAAGGAAGGATTTGGCTGAGGACAAGAGGGAGGACTTTGGCTACTCCTTCCTTTGCTAAATGGGGTAAGAGGGGTGATCACTCCCTAGAGGGCTAAGATTCTATTTGACATGTCTCCCTTATAGGCCTTGGGCAAACTGAGCATGTACGCTCATAAATTAAGTCTTCATACCCCTAGTCTTTTATATTTGAGGAGGGCCGTCCCATTCCTTCCCGAGGTACTGACTTATCTTGTTTCCTTTATGCAAAATGCCTTTTTGTTGGATCTCTTCATGAAAGATTTCTAAAATATGATAAAATTCTGGGAATGGGCACTCAAGATGATCGAAAAATGGGAGAGGCAGGCCCACAAACAAGTGTACGTCATCCATCAGGAGGCGACCAAAGGGAAGGCCGAGTTAGAGGCCAGGGTCGCTGCTCTAGAGGGCGAAAGGTCTCAGTGGAATGAAGGGAGGCAAAGCCTGATTTCAAAGCTCTCGTCCTCCGAGGCCCTAGCCTAGGCTTTATCGATAGATAATGACCGTCTGACCTCTATCGACCACTTAAGTCAGAGGAGGAGCGTCTGAAGGGGCAGTTGATCGACGATATGGGTGAATGTAACACACTGTTGGAGGAGCGTGCCTCTCTGGACAAAAAACTAAAAGAGGCGCAGGGGTCCCTGGAAGCACTGAAAAAGGAGAAAGAAGAGGTTCAGGCTTAGATGGAGTCCCGGTATGACCAAAGAATGGATGAGGGTCTGGACCTAACGAGCCATCTCTTTCTTTAGGAATTAGACCTCGGGTGGTTGTTCAGCCAACTGGGTCGGAAGGTTCCAGGGATTTCAAGCTCAAGTGCTCCAGATGCTCCTCCTAAGACCACGGAGCCCAATGTTAACCCTACGACAAACGAGGAGAGGGCGAAGGATGACCAGGGCCGATCAACTGAAGGCCCCTCCTCTGAGGCAGTCGGAGCACAAGGTCATTAGGATCAGACAACAAGTGATCAAAATCCTCCCGTGGGGATTTCCTCTAGTGAAGAAGAAGAAGATTTTTTTCTCAAATACCCCTGACTAGTCCCCCAATACTGACTGGCCTTATCCTTGTTATTGTTGTAACTATATTTTTTGTGATTTACGACGTAAAGAGCAAATCTACACTAATACTCTTGTAACCATACACTCAAAGTGAATGAATAGATTTTTACCTCATTCTTACTTGTTTTGCTTTTATTCTGGTCATACATAAATTTCTTTTAAACCAAGTACTTGTAAAATACATTACCCTGAACTAGTTGAATGACCTTTAGTTAGGGTGCATCTGGAAGTCCAAGGAAATTAAGCATACCTATAATTTAACGGGGAGACATGCCAGGCTCTTGATCAATGCCATCTTAGGGGCTCGATTAGTGTGAAGGAATTTTTACTTCAATATTAGGAGATACTTCAACATGAGTAGGACTTAGGATGCCCGACTCCGTGTAGGTCTTATACTCTCAGG
The DNA here is from genome assembly GCA_035590515.1 of Trichilia minutiflora. Lineage (NCBI taxonomy): Eukaryota > Viridiplantae > Streptophyta > Magnoliopsida > Sapindales > Meliaceae > Trichilia > Trichilia minutiflora. Next base: position 12,841 of record JAVXUL010119249.1, on the reverse strand, counting down.
ATGCCAGTCACGAGAAAGGGGCTCATACTGCCTAATGTAGTTCGAGACTCGAACTAGTGTTAAGGGATTTTAGGATTCAAAGGCCAATCGTAAAATTAGTAAGCTGGTAGGTGACGCAGGTCAAGGCTTAGGATGCCTAGTCCCGTGTTAGGTATTAGACTCTCAGTTTATCTGACATGGTGCAGGGGCTTACACAGCCTATTATGGGTCACGGACTAAAATTAGTGTTAGAAATTTTATAGATCTAAGGCTAATCGTAACACTAAGAGTTGGCAGATAACATGGGTCATAGCTTAAGATGCCCGATCCCATGCCAGGTCTTAGGCTCTCAGTTTATCTGACACGGTGTAGGGGCTTACACAGTCTATCATGGGTCACTGACTCAAACTAATGTTAGGAATTTTACAGTCCTAAGACCAACCATAACACCAGGAGTTGGCAGGTAACGCAGGTCAGGGTTTAGGCTGCCTAGTTTTGTTTCAGATCTTAGACTCTCAATCTATTTGACACAGTGCGGGGGCTTACACGGCCTATTATGGGTCACTGACTCGAACTAGTGTTAGGAATTTTACAGTCCTAAGGTCAACCGTAATACTAGGAGTTGACAGGTGACGCGGTTTAGAGCTTAAGATGCCCGATCCCATGTCAGATCTTAGGCTCTCAGTCTGTCTGACATGGTATGAGAGCTTACATAGCCTATCATGGGTCACTGACTTAAACTAGTGTTAGAAATTCCTAAGGCTAACTATAACACTAGTGAGCTGGCAGATGATGTTGGTACGAGGATTTACATGGCTACTGTGGGTCACTGACTCAAATTAGTGTTAGAAATTTTACGGCTCTAAGACCAATCATAACACTAAAACTTGGCAGGTGACGCAGGTTAGGGCTTAAGATACCCGACCCCTTGCAAGTTCTCTCTCAGTCTGTTTGATATGGTGCAGGGGCTTATACAGCCTGACGCAGATCAAAGTTCAGAGAAAGAGAGATGTTGTACAATGTTTTACTTTCAATTGAAACACAATAATTTTATTATCATAGATAGTGTTTGAATACATTACAAGTGAAACATCCTAAGAAAAGGCTCGTCTCAGGGATAGTACTTTTTCAGCATCTCAGTATTCCACGACTTATTTAGGATACTACCGTCTGGCCTTATCAATTTGTACATCCCTGACCTGATTGCTCTGATTACTTGATAGGGACCTTCCCAGTTAACCCCTAAAGATCCCTCGACTACCACTCTGATATTTAGAGTGACCCTTCTGAGAACAAGATCTTCTTTTCTGAAGGATCGAGTTTTAACCTTTCTATTTTAGGTGCGGGCCACTTTTGCTGGTGGGCAGCTATGCGCATCAGAGTGCGGTCTCTGGCTTCTTCGCATAGATCAAGCTCCATGCACATGACTTACTAGTTTTCTTCTTCATCAAAGCGAAGGGTACGAGAATTGGGTATGTCCATCTCAATAGGGATGACTGCCTCAAATTCATAGGCCAACAGGTAAGGTGTTTCTCCTGTGGCAGTTTTTGTCGTTGTTTTATATACCCATAGAATTTTCGGAAGCTCGTCTGCTCAAGATCCCTTCTTCTCTCCCAGCTTTTTCTTTAGTAACTTCTTGATTATCTTGTTAGCTACTTTCACTTGCCCATTTGCTTTGGGGTAGGAAGGAGAGGTGAGCCTGAGGTCAATGCTCCATTGTTGGTAAAAATTTTCAATCCTCTATTATCAAACTGCTTCCCATTGTCAGCAATGAGTATGCTAGGGATGCCGTGTCTGTAGAAGATATTTTTTTGGATGAAGGCAATCGTGTTTCTTTCTGTGATCTTGGATAGGGGTTTGCTTCCACCCACTTCGTGAAGTAATCAATAGCCATAATGGCATACTTCGCCTGAGCTCTGTCGGTCGAGAAGGTCCTATCAAGTCAAGTCCCCACTAAACAAAGGGTCAGGGACTGAGCAGGGTTGTCAGGTTTTCGGGAGGATGTCTCGGGACGTCCCCATAGACTTGGCAGACATGATACTGTTGAACCAGGTCGTAGGCGTCTTGCTTCATGATCGGCCAGAAGTATCCTTGTCTCATTACTCAGAAGGCCAGGTTTTTGCTGCCACTGTGATTCCCGCAGAATCCCTGGTGTATCTCTTCCAACGCTTCCTTTGCTTCTGATGGTGCAAAGCATCTCAGATAGGGAGTGCTGATTCCCCATTTATAGAGAACACCATTGATTATTACGAACCTTACGGCCTTTCTCTTGATCTTGAGACCTTTGTTATTGTCGTAAGGGAGTAACCCTTCCTCTATGTATCTCTTGATGAGGTCCATCCAGGAAGGAGGCTTTTCTTTGGTCATCATCATTGTGTCGTTATTCGACTGACTGATGCTTTTACAATCCAGGATCTCTACAGGGATTATTTTTGGAAGGTCTCTAGTCAGTGCTGAGGCGAGTTTTGACAATGCATCAGCTCGAAAGTTCTTAGATAAGAAAATTCTCCACAGTTCTACCTTGGTGAATCTTCTACTGATTAACTCTTGAGTCTTTGAAAGGTAAGCCCTTGTATTCTCTTCCCGGGCCTGGTATGTACCATTCACATGATTTACCAGGAGTTGGGAGTCATTACTGGCCGTGAGAACACGTACCCTGATCTCTAATATTATCCTTAGTCCTGCCAATAAAACTTCATATTCTGCTTCGTTATTAGTAACAGGAAAAGAAAATCTAAGAGCATACATAACCTCCTCTTCTTCGTGAACGACTAGCATGACACATGCTCCACCTCCACTGACGCACTCTGATCCATCAATAGATAAATGCCAGAGGGAAGGGCTCCTGAGAGCGGGCTGGTCTGCTTCTAGGGTGTTTGATCGATTCTCATCCTAATGCGAGACAGTCAAGATTCCTTCATGCTCAACCACAAAGTTTGCTAGTACCTGCCTTTTGATAGCTTTTCGGGGCTGAAACTTGATGTCAAACTCGCTGAGCTCTACCGATCACTTGACCAGCCTTCCCGATAAGTCAGATCGATGAAAAATCTGCCTGAGTGGTTGGTTAATGAGTATTGTTATTTCATACGCCTAAAAGTAGGGGCGTAATTTCCTGGTTCCTATGACGAGTGCCAGCACCAGCTTCTCAAGTTCTGCATATGAAGTCTCGGTGTCCAATAATGCCTTACTGGTGTAGTAGATGGGCCTCTTTGTTTTCTGATAATCCTCCCTTACCAGCACTAAACTGACGACATGCAGGCTGATCGTGAGATAGAGGTACAATGTCTCTTCCGACAAAGGGCTGATTAAATACGGGACTAAGGCTAAGTAGACTCTGAGTTGCTGAAATGAACACTCACACTCTTCGTCCCATTTCATACCCTTGCCTTTCTTACGGCCCTAAAAAAAGAAAAACACTTGTTAGTGAATTTAGAGATGAAACGGTTGATGGTCGCTAATCTCCCAGTCAGGCTCTGTAATTCCTTCAAAGTCCTGAGGGCTCTCAAATCCATTATGGCTCAAATCTTCTTCGGGTTAGCCTCGATCCCTTGTTCACTGATCATGAAACCCAAAAACTTTTTAGACTTGACACCGAACGTGCATTTTTTGAGATTAAGCCTCAACTTATATTCTCTGAGGAGGGAGAAGGCTTGTTCTATGTGGAAAGCATGATCTTCGGTATTGTCGAACTTCACAATCATGTCATCCACGTAGACTTCCATGGAACTTCCTATCAGTGGCTTGAATACTTTGTTCACGAGCCTCTGGAAAGTAACTCTGACGTTCTTCAGCTCGAAGGGCATCACTTTGTAATAATACAACCCCTGATCGATAATGAAGGTTGTCTTGTCTTGATCAAAAAGATGCATAGGTATTTGGTTGTATCTTGAGAAGGCGTTCATAAAGCTCAATAATTCATGCCTGACAGTAGGGTCTACCAATTGGTCTACCCGAGGCAGGAAAAAACTGTCTTTAGGGTAGGCTTTGTTGAGGTTGATGAAGTCAACGCACATCCACCAGTTCCCACTAGCTTTCTTCACCAGTACCACATTTGTCAGTTAGTCGGGGTACTTGGTTTCTTTGATGAACCCCACCTTGAGCAGTTTGTCTGCTTGGATGTTATCCCCATGGACACTACTAATGCATCATCGTACGGGTAGTATACTCCAACTTCATCCTCATCGATAAACAAAATGGGGATGGTAGCAATCCGTGGCCTCTTGTCTGCACGTACATTCATCACGTGCGTATTCGACGAATGATTGGGTAAGGAGTAGTACGCATAATTCTTACGTGATTTATTTGACAATCCTGCCAAGGTAAGCCCTCCTGAGATGACTAAAATACCCTGATCAGGTTTTAGGGACCCATCATTATTTGAGCGCCGTCCCGCACCTAGATTATTCTTCTGATGATCTACGATATAATGGGTGAGGTAGTTATTTTTTATAAGTACCTTAATTTGGGCCTGTAGGTCATCGCATTGATTAGTGGCGTGGCCCTTGCCCCCATGATATTCACAAAATTTTCCTTTAGTTTTCTTAGGTACTTTGACCTTCATATTTCAGAGTTGGGATGTCAATAGCCCTCTATACTGAGCATCCTCAGACACTTCAGACAAAGGGGCTCTGAGGGGCGTAAAATTACGAGTGGCCACCCGGGCCATCCTCCCCGAATGATCTCTCGCCTTCTGAAATCTGAAGAGCTTCTCATCCCTTCGTGTTTCACAAAAAGGTTTTCCCTGACCCCTATCTTTTCTATCATGTCCGGGGTTCTCATAGCGGTCCTCTTTGTCCTTTCACTGAGAAGCTGGGTGCTGCTCTCTCCTGGTCGGAGTGGCCCAACCATCCTCTTTCAACCTTAGGAACATTTCTCCTTCTATATCAATTTCATCAAGCAGCTCGCTCTGGATTGCCTCATAAGAATCTATCATCCGTCGATTGATGACGTACCAAAACTCCTTCCAATGCCAGGGGATGGTGATATGCACCCAACTCCATAACCTTCTTATACTACCTCCTAACAAAACTCTTCAGAGTTTCTCCTGGCTCCTGATGTACTGACAGCAGGGTGCTCAGATTACTACTTGTGGCTATAGCTCCCCGAAATTCATTTTCGAAAGTTATTGTCAACTAGGTGAAACTACTGATGCAGGCTGGTGGCAGATTCTTAAACCATTGTCTGACAGGCCCTTCCAATGTTAATGGAAAGGGTCGACATATCTCCTGGTCTGTCAGTCCCTAGATCAGCATCATTTTTTAGAATGTATCCAGGTGTAAAGAGGGGTCGAACTTTTTGGTGTAAGGGGACAACTGTAGTATTTTAAACTTCCTGAGTAGACAGAGCTCCGGGATTTTCTTGGTGAAAGGAGAGGTGAATGTGGAAGATCGAACAGTATCAACTCTCGGGTTCTCTCCCAACTTGACTCCTCTCTTAGCCTTCAGTTCGTACAGCATCTTTCTTACACATTCTTCTACCTCCCTTTTTTAACAGCTGCGGCAGCTTCCCTCTCTCAGGCATGCTTTTCATTGAGATAGCATCTCATGTTAGTGGAAGCCAGATTATGCCTCATCCTGACCCCACTTGCTGCCTCATAGCTTCTGTCACCGTCACTCTTTCTCTTTTCACGCCCTTCATAGATTTTGAAGGGAGTGTTAAGGCCTGGGAAGGCAGAAGGTTCCTCTGCTAATCTCTATATCGCCTTAGTCTTCCCTGGGACGGCTGTTGCGTCACCAGATCCTCGTCGGAGAAAATGGATGGGCGGATCCTTTCTTGCAAAGGCTCACCTATGAGTCATTGTAAAACAATAACACGTTAGGAGTCACGTCGGGTGGGGTTCCTAACGGAGAAACTCTGATGCCTAAGTCAGCAAAAATATGAAAAATAGAGCAATTGATTCCGACAAAAAGGAAAAGGAATGGAAAGCTTAAGTAAAAAAAGTAGAGTAAAAATAAAAAAAGAATTCGAACCTTTTGTCTGTTGATTTTGCCTCCTTATATAGAACCCTTGGGATGGGAGTGAAGTAACTTGGCATCGGAGAATGGGAATGATGGGACGGCCTACCTTGGGACAGTGTGTCAATCGTTTTTATTTAAGGGATGTGACACCTATCAAGTTTGATACTATCAGACCTTTTAGGATTCGATGGAAGATGAGACAGATGTCTGAATCTTGTCAGGGTGGCGCTTCTTATTGTAGGGTCCTTAATCACTAATCATTCTCATTTTTGATGATCTCCAAGGGCTGGTGATGAGTCAGGCTTTTCCGGGAGGCAATGACCAGGGAGTCTTGGTGGTGGACAGCTAGGGACTCAAGGAACGTGAGTAAGGGTCCCTGAGAGGCCGATGGTGAGCAGTCAGGTTGCTGAGGAGTATGAGTCAGGGAGCCCAGGTAACGGGTAGTCCGGGTCACTAGAAAGTCGATGGTGAGCAGTCAAATTACTGATACGCATGAGTCAGAGAGCCTGGGTGGCAGATAATCAGGATCTTAGGGGGATAGGGGGTCAAATAACACTGTTGGAAATGTCAAATATCTATACGGAAGATCTCTACATATCGTCCGGTCTTTTACCTAAATAATATTAAAAATACAAACTCTTTAATTAAAAATTATATAGTTTTAATTACAAACTGTGTGCACCATTTAAATTTCCGTTAAACAATATTTGCATAATAATTGTAGCTTCTTGTACAGATCTAATCCCACTGATTTTGCATAACTAAAAAATTTAACAGTTGAAAAGCATATTTAGTATATCATATATGTTTAATACTATTGGCTTCTGCTTTTAAGAAAATATAATTAAACAAAAAAGTGTTAAATAAACGTCAATTTTTTTTTTTTTGAGATTACTTACAGTTTTTTGTACAAATATTAATAAAATAAAAGTATTTTATGTTTATGTATTGATTTAGAGTAATATTGCAAGCTAGAATACAAATTTTCTATGTGAATTTATGTGTACAAATTAATGTGATATGATGAAATTTACTAATAAAAATATAAAATTAATATAATTAATAATAATAAATAATATGAATCAACTTGGAGCTAAATTTTGTATAAAGAGTTCGTATATCTAACATTATTCATATTATCGATACAAATTTTTTATAATTTTTTTAACTATTGGTCAAAAAGTTTTTTTAATGTTAAATTTTTTTTAAAAATTTTATGTTTCATAGTTTTCGTGTTCTGTAAGCTTGCTGCTGTTAATTTATATCAAATTGTTTTTCTTTTCATAAAGGAAATCGAGTTTTCTGTTTTGCTTCTATTAATTTATTTCCATTGTCAGTCGGAGTGAAGATATAAAGTGTCCACAGTAGAAGATCGTGGTGCAAATTTCTGGCAATGACAAATGATACAATTGTTATTGGTTTCATTAGATTATTGATTTTACAAAATGCAATGCCCTCGTGCATAAAATATCAGAGGATTCTATGCATCTTCTGAGTGCAAGAGTAAACTGAGTAGTTTTGTAATAGTCCTGAGTCAGCGACTCCTAATGATCAAGAATATTTTCTTTATAAGAGAGTGTTGGGCAGGACATTGGACCTTTTTCTTTTCCCCCCCACAGCAAGTGTGGCTTTTGACTTATCTTTCAACTCTTAATTCTTAATGGTGGTGTTACTATCTTGACCAATTAAAAAACCTTATCAAATTCTCTGCGCATTTATGCTGTTAGTTATAGTGTAGTTTTTTTTTCTTCTTCCTTTCTTCTTTGTGTTGTGCCTGGGTTTCTGTTTCCCCCTTATAACCTCAAGCTTTGTCTGTTGGGTATAAAATATAGATAGTAAAACTGCAATCTCTGTTGTCAGATCATGCATGACTCCCAAATTCTACAAATGATGTGGATTGCTCCGTTATATGCAGGCATGTACACCTAGCAGGATCGTAGAACTGAACTATGTACGGATCAATGCTTGTCTAGGAAGCATGTAAAGGGGCTCTTGATCGCCAATGGCGGCCTTTTACATTATCTACCATATTTGGTAGGTAAATTAAATAACGAATATTGATGAATAACAAATAACTCTTGCTGTTAACCGAAAACGCCAAGTAGAGAAGTATTTAATCCGTTGACTTGCAACTCTTGTGTTGAAGAACCAAGACCACAACTCCAAGAAACTCTATTGGTATCTTCACTTTTGCAGAACAAATGCTATAACCGAACAAAATAATAAAGAACACACATGAAAGAAATAAGGAAAGAAAACAAGAAATGAGAACGCAGAAGAAGAAAGAAAATCGAGAGAGATTTTTCAGAGAAAAAACTGAATTTTATTCATCAAGTGTTTTTTTACAGAATCAATCACCAGCTCTCTCTCTACCGGAAACAATGACAGTCATTTATATATTTCAACCTCTGTCATTTTCTTCCTATCACAGCTGTAACTCCTGAGCAAATTTCAACAACTGCCTATAACAGAAAACTTTGTTGCCTCCAGTTGCCAGCTCATCAACTGAATTAACGGTTTTAGTTCCCAGTTGCTCCCTTCTCAGTCTGCTTTGTTGTGCATTTCGAATCATTCTGTTACATTCTCCACCTTGATTCTAAATGCATTAGCAACTCTTCAATTTTCCTCTTCTCTACTCTAAAGCTTTCTGGAGTCACATTCTCCATCAAGCCTTATCATCATAATCATCCCTAGATGCTGTATTCTTCTTTGCATCATCTGTCTATTATTCTTCTTTGCATCATCTGTCTAATCTTTTATCTTCCTACTGTCTTAATTACAGTAGCTCTCAATCTTATTCCTCTTCTAATTGAATTAAATTTCGACAATGCCTGAATTTAGAGACTGTCACAACCTTGGTTAAGACATCTGTTAGATTATTTTCAGTATGTACTTTTTGCACCTTACACAATCCTTTAGTAATCACATCTTTAATAAAATGCAGCCTTACATCAATATACTTAGATCTCTCATGAAACATATGATACTTTGTGAGTTGAATTGCACTCTGATTATCACAGAAAACTGTTACTTCCTGCTGCTTTATCCCCAACTCACTTGCAAGTCCCTTCATCCAAATGACTTCCTTCAAGGCTTCAGTTGTTGCTATATATTCTGCCTCTATGGTGCAACTACATACTGCAGGGATGATTTCCAGCTCACGGTATACTTCTTTAAGGTGAACAAGTAACCTATAAGTGACCTCCTTCTGTCTGAATCTACATAGCCAGTAACCTTTTCTGATGGTTCTACATCACCACCATATCTCAGTCTTAAACTCAAGCTTCCTTTGACATATCTAAGGACCCATTTCACTGCTTACCAGTGAATCTTTCCCAGATTTCCCATGAACCTGCTAACCACACTCAAGACATGTGACAAGTCAGGTCAGGTACATACCATTGTATTCATTAAGCTTCCCACTGCACTTGGATATGGCACCTTAAGCATTTCTTTCTTCTCCTCATCAGTTTGAGGAATTTGTTGTTTCGACAATTTAAAATGAGGAGCTAAGGGCACCTTCACTGCTTTTACTTCCTTCATTCCAAATTTCTCTAAAACCCTTTCAAGATAGCACTTCTGAGACAAGTATAAGGTGTTATGCTTCTTGTTTTTGTTCAGCCGAGAATTTTCTTTGTAAGACCAAGATTCTTCATCTCAAATTTTGATTTCAAGATCTCTTTCAATTCAATCAGCTTCATTCTACTTTTGTTGGCCACCAACATGTCATCAACATATAACAATAAACACACATTATCAGCTTATGTTTCTCCCTTCAAATACACACAACTGTCATAAGCACTTCTTTGATAACCACTATTGATTATGAACTTATCAAACCTTAAGTTCCACTATCTTAGAGATTGTTTGAGTCTATATAATGATTTTAGCAACAAGCATACATAATCTGCCTTTTGTTTGTCTTCAAAGCCTTCTGATTGTGTCATGTAAATTTGTTCATTAAGTATTCCATGTAAAAAAGCTGTTTTGACATCCAATTGGTCTAACTCCAAGTCTTAGACTGTCATTTGAGCTAACAACAATTTAATAGATGTGTGCTTTACCACTGGTGAGAAAATTTCAATGTAATCCACACCCTCCTTTTGTGTAAACCCTTTTGCCACTAATCTGGCTTTATATCTCACTCTTGTTGCTCCTGTTTCATCTGGTTTCCTTTTGAATATCCACTTGTAGTCTATCTTTTTATTCAGTGGCTTAGGAACCAGTTTTCAGGTATTGTTATTAAGGAAAGACTGCATTTCTTCCTCCATTGCTTATTTCCATTTTCTTTTATCATGACTTCCAAGAGCTTTACTTACATTTACAGGGTCATCTGTCATATCATCATTAGACACATTTAAAGCACATGCAATGAGATCTGCATACTAATCTCTTTTTGATGGTTTAGGTTGTCTTTTAACTCTGTCTCTAGCCAATCTATAATCCTCCAGATTTGAATACTCTTCCACTTCTGTGAGCTACTTTCCTTTTGTATCAGTTTGCTCCACCTCAAACTGAACCATATCTTACTGTATCTTCTGATCTCCAGTTTATGTAATATGCTTTTCCTCCTTGTACATCATATTTCATCCTCTTTAAACACCACATCTCTGCTTATAATAGTCTTTTGTGAATTTTCATCATAATACCATATTTTGTAGCCTTTTGTACCTTTAGGCTAACCCACAAACACTCCCTTAAGTGCTCTTGCATCCAATTTCCTTTGTTTGTTGAGAACAAATGTTGTGCATCCAAAAATTCTGAGATGTTCTAAGTCAGGTGGTTTTCCAGACTAGATTTCTTCTGGTGTCTTGAAGCTTAAGGCTGTAGCTGGACATCTATTCACCAAGTAGGCTACTGTTGTAACTGCTTCTGACCAAAAAGAGTTAGTAAGGCATGCATTTGATAGCATGCATTTGACCATTTTCATCAAGGTTCTGTTGAGTCTTTCAGCCAATCTATTTTGTTGTGCTGTATACCTGACTATCCTATACCTCAATATTCTATGAGCTTTATAGAAATTATCAAATTCTGTGTTACAATATTCAAGCCCATTGTCGATTCTAAGCACCTTGATCTTCTTCTCTTTCTGATTTTCAACCAAAGTTTTCCAAGTTTTGAACTCAGTTAACACAAAATCCTTAGATCTTAGTACCTTTATCCAAACTTTCCTAGAAAAATCATCCAAGAAAGTCACCAAATACCTTGCCCCTCCTAATGAGCATACTTGAGCAGGTCCCCACAAGTTAGAATGTATATTGTCTAAAATGCCTTCTGTTCTATACTTTCCTATGTCAAATTTTAATCTATGGTGTTTACCATACATACAGGATTCACATAAGTTTAATGTCTTATCTTCTATACTACCCAACAGCCCCTGGTTTTTAAGTTCCAACAAATCTCTTTCACCAAGGTGACCAAGTCTTTTATGTCACATCATAAATCTATTTATTCTTGAAGAAGTGACAAATTTGACTCACCAGAAACTGCTTTCTCATCTAAGACATACAACCCATTCTTTTAGTCCCTTTCAATACCACTAAAACTCCTTTAGGAACCTTAAGAACTCCACCTTCAGATTTGAATTGATAACCTAGCTCATCTAAGGTTCCTAGAGAGATTAGATTCCTTTTGAGTTTAGGGACATACCTAACCTGTTGCAAGACTTTTCAAGTTCATCACCAAGCTTTAGACTGACATTTCTAGTACCTTGCACTCTGCAAGCTACATCATTGCCCATTAAAACTTGTCCACCATCACTTGCTTTAAAGAAACTGAATAAACTTCTATCTAGGCACATGTGAAAGCTGGACCTAGAATCTAATATCCATTCATCTCCTAGAATGTCATCAGTTGTGGTTAGCAGAAATGCATCTTTGTAGTCTCCCTGAGATGCTACTGCTACATCAGCTCCTTTATCAATATTCTTTTATCTTTCTTGCATCTTCTTTCTGGACAATCACATTTGAAATGCCCCTCCTTGTGGCAACGAAAATATTTCAGTTTCTTGCCCCTTGATCTTGATCTTTCTTCACTTTTTCACTTGACACTTCTTCTTTTTATTCTGCCACAAGCCGTCAGACTTTCTGTAGTTTTTGACTCCTTTTCATCAATCCTTTTTGTTAATTCTTTGGAATTCAGAGAGGCCTTCACATCATCCATGGAGAGAGTTGATCTTTGATACAACAAAGTATCCATAAAATGCTCGTATGATTTTGGTAAGGAAGTTAAAACAAGTAAAGATTGATCTTCATCTGCAATTTTAAAATCTATAGTTTTTAAATCCAAGATTAATTTATTAAACTCTTCTTCATGTACAATCTTCATCTGCATACAATCTCTTCTTCATATACAAGCCTGATCTTCATCTGCATACAATCTCTTCTTCATGTATAGCCTATTTGCATAAGATTTGGTCATATACCTAACTTCCAGTTTAGACCAAATTCCCAGTGCTGTGGACTCCTTTGACACCTCCCGAATAATTCCATCTCCAAGGGACAACACCACTGCACTGTGTTCCTCCTTGATGATTTCTTTCTTCTCGAATGCAGTCAAAGTTTCTGACATTTGCTCTTCCTCCATCAATGCTTCCTCCAATCCTTCATGCACCAATAGAGAACTTTGAAGAAGACACCATAGTTTTTGATTTCTAGTAGCTCTGATACCAATTATTGAAGAACAAAGACCACAATTCCAAGAAACCAATAACTATCAACTCTATTCGTATCTTCACTCTTGTAGAACAAATGCTATAACCAAGCAAAATAATAAAGAACACACATGAAAGAAGTAAGGAAAGAAAACAAGAAATGAGAATGCAGAAGAAGAAAGAAAATCAAGAGAGATTTTTAAGAGGGAAAACTGAATTTTATTCATCAAGTGCTTTTTTACAGAATTAGTCA
>JAVXUL010119219.1:0-17069 GCA_035590515.1 Trichilia minutiflora | reverse complement strand
GGCTCAACACGTTAAAATCATAGACATTAAAATCATCCTGACTCACTGGTTATACCGTCTCATATTATATAACATTGGTCCTTCGACCAAGTCATCATCAACATAACTTATTGGCTTTCTAGCCACACTGATATAAACATACTGTTATCACATCCAAATTCATAATCATACAAATACATATGCTTATACATATCTTGTTTCATAACCACATATCAATTCTAATATAATAAATCTATAACCAGTCTCTTGGTTTCACTAACTCTATCTCCAGTACATTCATCAATAATTAGGGATCTCATAAAATCAAGCCACATGGTATATAACTTATCGTATATGATTTCACATACAACCAAACATAAAATAAGTCAACACTGTCTAAGTAATGATTGTTGCATTCGTAATGATACTACTCTGCATCACTAATTCACATATACTTACTACTGTAAAGTTCAATCACATAAAGCAGTTTAGAGACAAAATCTCACAATATATCCATATACTTATATAACATCTAGCTCTATTGTCATATTATAATAGTATAAATCAACTTTCACAAGCCAAAAGTCATAGTTGGCCTTACTGGCCTCAATCATTCATATATATATCAAACAATGATCCATGGCTCTCACAACTCATATCACAAATATCTCAAGCAATTGATTATTACTACATCAATCCACACATCATTTTGACATTTTATCGAATACTTGATATGCAACCGCCATGTCTTCCTACATTTTATGCAATTGTATACATCTCCATAGAAAGTTTTATAATTCATTCACCCCAACAAGCATTGCATTGTTCATGGCAATATTCCTAATCATTGAATTCAAAATATGTCAACATTTACCATCACTTAGACATTTCATCAAACACTTGGCGTGCTAAGGACTCTTAACCAATCTTTTCTATATTTTAAGCCTAATGAACCCCATAATACAAACATTCGACATCACAACATTATTAACAATTTGATGTTATCAATCACAACATAAAAAGTTCAAGCTAACCAACCAAAATCAATCAACTCATAAATCAATCTATATCATTCTCTTATATTCATAAAAAAACATAAATTTCATAGTGAGAACTACTCACCAAGAGTTTATCTGGCCTTTACAAGGTAAAACATCCAATTTTGAAGGTTGAATTGCATAGAAAATCAACATTTCTTTATAACTACAGTGAAGCTTTGGGCACTGTTCTGACGACTTTTCTGGCATTTTGTGATCAAAAACTAATTCTCGTTGTCAACACAAGTCCAAGGACACGATCGATGTATTAATTCGACATGTATGCACGAAGTTATGGTCGAAAAATATTTTCTCTCTCTACTTTCTCTCTCCTCTCCTCTCCTCTTTCTGTCCCTCTATCCTGCACAAAATAAAAATGAAAACTGAAGGCATATATATAGAGAGACCTCAAGGGCAAATTTATCATTTTGAGACAAAATTACTAATCGGAGGTAAAATGATCATTTCTCATCTTGTTTCACATCCCGACCTCTGTTTCACTCTTCATCTTTATAGAGGCCTTTATTTTTTATCCCAATTCATTTTTTGAGATTTTTAACGCCCTTGTGAAGTCATTCGCAACATCAATTTTCATTTTCGATCATTTTTCACCTGATTTTTCATAAAAACGTCATAACTTTGTCATTGCTTATCTAAATTAAGAGCTGTTTGCGGCATTGGACTCCGCACATTGTGAGCATCCTACTGATTTCAAAAGACACAGAAAAGAACACTGCTATAAGGTTGCTGCTTTGGAAATCAGACCGTAATTTTGTCCATTTAGCGTAAAAGGCCATAACTCTCTCAATACTTATCCAATTCGAGCGTCGTTTGTGGCATGATGACCTAGATGTTATGAGCTTTCATTTGGTACCAACCAATACAAATTATGATAGTGCTACAGTAACTATATATATAAATTATCAAAATACCTCTAACTCATTTCTATTTATTAAAATACCCTTGAATTGAGATATGGGATATTAAATTTCAAGGATGCATGAGTTGGATAATTTGGAAACAAAGTTAAAAAATTGTTCTGTAATATTAATTTTACTAAAATGTACATATTTTTATATTAATATATATATAATATTTAAAATTTTTATCCTACAATAAATATTCAAAATATTATTTTAAACTTTATTTTTAAAACGCAGCACAAACACCTTTTTGCCAAACCAAGTCTCTACATCAATATAATTTATAAGAGTGACTTTTTTAATTTTTGCTTGGCCTTTATCTCCTCACATTCCCTTTTTAATTAAAATCTTATGTTGTGGCTGTAGGCAATGAGGAAACGATGGTAGATGCTGCAACTTTTGAAAAATGTTTCATTAATCGATCAGGACTTTGTATCTCTGCGAATTGCAATGAACAGTGCAAGGCGATGTTCGGACAAAATGCTCAAGGGGAATGTATTCCATCTACAGCTTATTGCCGTTGTAGTTATCTCTAACATGTACATTTATTTTAAATAAAGTCAATATATTAATAAATTTAATATTTATTATGTCTCCTTTTTCGTTCTTCATAATTAAAAGATATATCGTCTTAACTGTTAAACTACTTTTATTGACCTTTATTTTGAGGTAAAAATTTAAGTAATAATTTTTTATAGTAATACAAATTTCTTGAATGGTTGGCTAGTATTTTTATACATATATTGACAATTTTTTCGTGCAAATGAACTCTAAGAAATGTTCAACTAGGGTGAACGGTTGACACCATTAGACTGCTCGGAGTTATTTGGATCCAATGGTACCGGTGGTGAGGTCAACAGTGGCTGAAAATTGTAGATCAAAAAATGGTGGAAAGGCCGATCGGAAAGTTTGTCGAGGAGGTGAACTGGGCTGTCAAAATAGAAAACCGAAGCTGGTTTTGCGTTAGACAAAACTTTCTGCGTATGGACGTGTCGGTAATGATGTCAATGGAAGTCGATAATGGTGGTGAGTGTTATGCACGCGACGTCGGTGGTGGTGGCGTGTATATCTCACACACAGTCAAACCAGAGAGGCAGTGAGTGGTACCGGAGAGGCGAAGAAGAATTTCAAGTTGTTTAACGTCCATCTTTACATATAAGCATGTGTATTTCCAAACTTGGAATCTAATATACCGAGAAAATTTTATTTCCAGATATGACCATAAATGCAGATTTTAAAAAATCCCTATCATTTAATGCTTTACTCTATTATATCCTTTGCTTATATAGGTATGACCTCTGACTAAGCAAAAAATCATATTGGTCTCTTTCAGAAAAGAAAAAGTAGTATTGGTCAGAAGTTCTTGCATACAATCTATCAATCTAATAGAAGTCATGAAGAGTTTGTCATTCTGTGTCATTCTTGTACTTGTACTCTTCATTGCTACAAGTAAAATTTCAATCTCAGATTAATTTACCTAGCTAATTAATTTTTATTTAATTATTTCTGTTTACAGAATTTAAATATATACATCTAGGGAATCAGTATCAAATTTTCCTTGCACATATATTATAGTTTCCAGTCTATGAGAATTCATTTTTAAAAAAATATTACTGCATTTCTACCGATTTTTGTTATTTGAATATGTTGAATAAATCAAAAAGGATTGCTAATATTGTTATCAAGTTGTTTAGTTGAATAAGTAAAATTAGTTTTGATTAAGTTGTTAGTAGTTAGATTTATGTTTTGGAGATTTTGTTTTTCTCCCAATTGCTAGCCATCTTGTTATTTCTTAGTGTATATAAGGCTTATTGAGCTCAATAAAAGGAGGGAATGGATTCTCTCTAAATTGCTTCCTTTTCCTTCTTCTATTAGTATTTTTCTTCCTTCTAAATTCTATGCATCAATCTTTTTTCTTCCAAATTCTGCACATTAATTTGGTATCAGAGCTATGGATATTCCCACTAAAACCAATATCGAATTCTAGCTGGACATTTAAAAAATATATATATCATTTTAAAAAAATTCTCATCTGATATCATTGTCATTGTCGTTGTCATTCAATGCTTATATGAACGTCAAAATATCAACTTTGTGAATTAATACAACATAAAAGTAATTTTTTTTTTTTTTTGGAAACCCGAAAACTCCAACCGTTAGTCAACACCCCGGAATTTGTTTGCTCCGGAATTTATCACGGGGACCCAGGTCTTCGACTACTCTAAAGCAGCGTCACAGAGACGGGATCCAGGCCTAAGCCGAAAGCGTCCGTGGTACCCTGACCGATAAGTACCCTGACAGACAGTACTAAACAACTGAAGAAAACCAAGACTTAACCCCCTAGACGCTTCAACAAAGATGCCATGGGAGAAATTAAACTTGGGACCTTGAGGTCCCAAACCCAATTCCCACAACCAGGCCACCCCTGAGATTTTACAACATAAAAGTAATTACTTCCATATATTAATTAATAATAAATTCTTAATGTGCATAATGTTTTGTTGTGTTTGTAGGTAAGAAAGAGCGAATGATAGTGGATGCAAAAAACTGTGAGACATCTATGAGACCTCAAACACGTTGTACAGATGATGGATGTGATTCAGCCTGTAAGGCTCTATACGGATCAAAAGCTGCTGGAAAATGCACTATACTTTCTCTTTATTGCGTTTGTGATTATCCTTGTTAAATTCCTTTCAGTTGTATGCTGTTTTTTACATCAACTTTAATACAAAATAAAATCAAGAAATTTAATATATGTTGTTTCTCAAGAAAAAAGCTATCTGTTAATCTTTTGTTTTCGCAATAAAATGTTAAATAATTATTCTATTATCTACTTATAAATATTAACAATTATTTTTAAATAGGTATAAAATTTTATATAAATTTATATAATAAATTAAAATATTATTATAATATTAATTAATAAAAATATAAAATTAATATATTTAATACTAATAAATAATATGGCATGAACAAGCTGTTAAGTTGTCACGTCTCAATTAATAAAATTTATTAGACATGATGCCAAGCTGCCACTTATCCTTATTGATTTTTATAAGTAGATACTTATCCTTATTGATTTGGTTTATGTATTTGATTATAAATATGATTGCAATTCTTAGGAATTGACTAAGCAAAACCATTTAGTAAATTAAATTAGTTTTCTCAAAGCTGGTCGATCATAAATTTAGGATTGCTCACCACGTCATGATGCATTAACATTGAAAAGGTCATGCGAAGCGTGACAAATTTTTTGAGTGTTTAAAAAATATAATAAAAGGAAACACCTCAGCCGTTGCTATCAGAAAGCAGACGCTATCATTATTCAAATCATGGCCACTCCGACCAAATCATCGTCACTCCAACTACCACCACCTCTGATTTTTATCACTGTGACATTATCAATGGACTGCTAAAGTAGGATGAGTAATTTTATCCCTAGTCCCTTAAATAAAATATTGTTTAGTCTTGTGTGTAGATAATTAATATTGATAATTTTTTTAAAAGTTTATTTTATTTACAAAGATTTCATCAATCAAATTGAGAGCACTGTTGCAGCAAAGACGAGATCAAGTTACAATGAAAAAAGAAAAGAGATACAACTACAAAATGGATTGACATTCAGAAATTCAAAGATATTTTTAACATCTTTATTGATCAAGAATAAAGATTATCTAATTTATTTGTTCTCAAATGTTGAAACCCTAATTATCGAAACCATCCCTCTCTTCCACCAGACCACACTATCACCATCTCTCCCTATTCCACCACCATCACCGTCATCTCTTCCTATTACACCAACACCCACTGGCATCAATCACAACCCAAGCTGCCTTCTTAGCCATTTCTAAATACAAGGGTATGTATTTACATAAAATTATTTAAAAAATAACTTTAATTGTTATCTTAGCTAACGAATAAAAGTAATCGGATAATTTTAAAAAATTTGGGATGAAATGGAAAATTTGATTAAATAATAAAAAAGTTCAAAGAATTTTCATTATTTATTAAATTGAAATTTTAATTATGACAATTATCAACAAATAAATAGTAGGTCTTACACTTCACAGAGCAATCACACCCATGATGCAAAACAAAATTTTCTCTCATGATTAATGTGAAAAAAATTTAATTTCTTTCTTATTTTTTAGTCATATATACCTTATTCTTCTGTTTTTTTCAAAAATTATTTGATACTCGTTTACTTCCAAATTCTTCCATCATAAATTACAAAATTTGATTTAGTTTAATTTAAACTTTTCAATGGCAAAATTAGAAAACAAAGATGTATGGGATAATTCTTAAAAAATAGGGGATAATAATAAAAAAAAGTTTAATTAATAAATTTTATAGTATTAATAGCATATAATTAATAGTCAAAACTAAATTAATGGTATACCTTAACAAGAGTTTTGAGTTGTTCGATATCATGAACTATGAAAAATATTTAGGTGCACTTATTCTATAAAATCAAACAATTTTAAATGTGTCACATTATCAAATTTAATAATGTAACAGTTATTAGTCTCATATAAAACGAGTGTGCCTAAAAATTTTTCTTATCTTATACATATGTAGGTATATGTGCGCAAGCATATTATCAAAATTGGAATGTAATAAATGGAGAAGATTACAAATTATAAGCATCAAATCATATCCTAAAATATCTCAGTGGGATTTCTGTACCACACAAATATTTTAGCCATGGTTATATATATGACAAGCAGACATATTTCACCATAACCAACTTGTTTTAATCAAAATTAAAGAAACCATGAAACGTACTAATTTTTCAAACTTTTTCCTCTCTTTTGCTTGTGCTCTTTTTTATTTCCATCTCAACTAAAATTATTTTTTAGATAAAAATACTTTTAAATAATATATAGACCAATACCTTTTAATAAGAAAAACAAATACAAATAAACAAAAAAGAATAACAAAATTAAATTATTTTCGTTTATACAAGAGTTTATATATGTTGATACAAGAAATTGTCTCCTTTTACAACCTCGTATACCAAGACCTTTGCTTTTTTCACCCATAGTTGTCTTTACCTATGATCATAGAAAACAATTAGAGGTAAACCCGGTTTTCTGACGAAAACCCTCCGATACTCAAGTCAGTAAAGGTTTTACTTAATGAAAAATCAAGAGAGAACAAAAGAGTGAGAGAAAGCTAGAGAGCCAGTACAGAGAGTGAAAGAATATTCTTATAGATGATAGAATGAATTCTGTTATCAATTATTCCAGGATTTGTTACCCTTTAATCATTTATATTCTTAATTGTCATTAAGTGTTCCATTCTCATTAGTTCTCCTTAAAATTTTGTTACACGAATTATAGGACAGCATTATTGTGGGCGTAGCTTTCGTTCACGTGTATAAATAAGTATTCACAACTGATTATGGGGTCGGAGTAATCATTGTTAGGTAATCTCAGGATCTTGACATTAAGTCAAGATCTTTTATGGACTTATGGAGAAATCATTGCTAGGTAGTCTCAGGATCTTCAACTTGTTTATTAGCTTGAGAATGAGCCGGGGTTGCAAACCTCAGTTTTGTGCCAAAATTTAAGTAGAATTCTCAAAACTTGGCATTGTCAAACTATTTTTCGTTGTCAACTACTAACACTCGTGGAATTCTGAAATGGTAGGTTACATTTTGTTTTATAAAAGTTGTTACTATAAAGAAATTAAAGGTATAAAAAGAGCAGTGAAAACAAAAAAATTTTATTTCTTTCCAGGGATCCATGCGATAAACCAAGTGTCTCATTAAAACGAGTTCAAAAAACACATACCTTTTGTGAACCCCAACTGCAAATCTTCATATTTGCACCTCTATGATATCCACACGAACAAGATGAATAAAAATTCTGAGTGCTAGCTCTTAATCGTGTTTCTCTGTGTTTTTGTTTTTATTGCATTTTTTCTTTCTTAAAGAAAACGCAAAGAATAAGCCCTAAGTACTTATGTTTACAACACAATAAAAGGTTTCTTTTATATTATATTTTAGGGTTAGGGTTTAATGACTAAATAAGCCCAATAGTCATATTGGGCTTAGCCTTACTCTTAAGGCTCAATCTATTTAATAAAGTTTTAACCAACATCCTTAGCCTAACTTTACTAAATAGATCTAGCAAAACCCTAATCAACATAAAGTTTCTACGAACTAAGATAAATTCATCTCATGAATTTATACTTTCAATTTTTTCGTTCTAACATGCGATCAAATAGGTTCCCGTAATATTGATAGTGATATTAAAATCTAATTTTAATATTACAAATCATGAGCGGTGTCTAGCAACACATCAAGACTATCCATGTGACGAGAATGCGAATGGTTCGACATTATATTTTATCTTATGACCAATGTTATCATATAGTTTTATCATTTTGTCCTTAATATCTTAATTGAACATGAGGCATTGATTGTGTCATCCTCGTAAAGTTCAATCTTCATATTTCTTTGATGTCATGAGTATAATTACTTAATCAAATTAATCAATATCACATATTAATGCATTTAAGTATAGTTATGTATTTTAATAATTCTACTCAATTAAAGGGGCCCAAAGATATCACTTCTATTATATAGAAGGGACAAATTCTATCTTGATAAAACATATCCCTCTACACGATTCATGATATATCCAATTATTTTCTTTATAGTTCATCTTGTTATGAATAACGTTTGAAAGAATCAAAATATATCATTCACTATATTGGAAACCATGATGATCTCAAGTCAAAGGATAACATACACCATTATCACTATAAGAATCGCTCATGACATTTATATAATAATTCATGTAGCATTCTCATGGTGGGTCGGTCTCATATATTACTTCATTAACTTGTACCCATGTGATAACTTTATATCTCATATCATGAGACATCTTATGTCATCATCAATTATTACACATATTAATCTTAATATATTATTGTTGTCCTATCTACAATAATATTTGACTAGAGATATTTTAAGAATAATATCAACTAACTGAATCCACCATTCTAAGGGTATTATTACATTTATTAAATATATAGAAATATAATAACGAAATGTGTATATATATATATATATATATATATATAAAATAATAATGTTATGATACGTAATATCCTAAATATCTAATATAACTATTGGATCTTAGGGCATATACCAACAATTACTTACTTTTCAGTTATGGTAACCAGGGGCTCAGCTTCTACCCATTTTGTGAAATAATCAATGACCATTATTGCATATTTAATATTAGCCGAGGCAGCAGACAGTGACCCAATCAGATCTAAGCCCCATTGAGAAAAGGGTCATAAATTGAAAAGACAAGACAATTCTTCTGAAGGTCGCCTCGAGATAAAACTATGAACTTGATATTCGTGACATGACTTAATAATCTGAGAAGCATCTTGTAAGATTATAGGCCAATAATAACTCTGGCGTATAATTTTATACATAAGAGAGCATGCTTTAATATGGGTTCCACAAATCCCGCTATAGATTTCTTCGAAAACTTTTTTTGCTTCATCTGGTCTTAGACATTTTAAACAGGGTCAATTGAATCCCCATTTATTTAACACATTATCTATAATAGCGTACCTAATCAACTTGTTTTTTACCTTCCTCTCATCATTTTTGTTTGCTAACAATTCCCAATGTTGGATGTAGAACTTCAGCTTTCTAATCCATGTTGGTTCGAGAGACTCTTATATTGTAGTTACACAATCACCCTTCAAGTCTATACTTCTATGTGACAAGACTTCTACAGGTATTGAGGCTGAGACTTTTCCTTTGAAAATAGAGGCCAATCTTGCTAGACCATCAGTTCTGGAATTTTCAGTCCTAAAAATTTGCTTTATCATACCTTTTTAAAAGTCTCTAAGAACTTCTTGGTTCAGCTCAGATAAACTTACATGTTTTCCTCTCACGCTTGAAATTGTCCATTAACTTAATTGGCAATTAACTAAGAGTCACTGTTTATGTTCAAAGTCGAGGCTCTTAAAGTCTAAACTAACTTGATTCTAACTATTAAGACCTTGTATTCAATTTTATTGTTTATCACCTTAAAATCAAATTTTAGTGAATACATGAGCTCCTCACCATCATCTCTTCTTATAATTATATCAGCTCTACCCCTTTAGGTGTTAGAGGCGCCATCAACATATAATTGCAAACACTCTTTTGAGACATTTAACTCAAAAACATTGACCTTAACTCGATTCTGATTGGCTTCTAAAACCTAAAATATGGCCAATTGATTTATCATTGCCCTTTTCGCAACAAAATCAGCCAACATTTGTTCTTTAATAGCCTTTTGAGACTTATAATTAATATCATATTCACTAAGTTCAATAGACCATTTTATCAATTGTCTGGAAAGATCAAGTTAGTCTTACGTCATTAAAATTATCTAACATACCTAAAATTAGGGGTGTAATTTTTAACTTGCGGTGATGAGTGAGAAGGTAAGCTTTTCTGCTGAAGAATATCTTATCTCTACGTCAAGTAAAGCCTTACTCATATAATAAATAAACCTCTGTATCTTCTCAACGTCTTCTTTAACCAAGACAGAACTCATTGAGTAGTCACTGATGGCCAGCTATAAATATAAAATGTCTCATTTTTAAAGACCGGTTAGGTGTGGGACATGAGCTAGGTATTCTTTAAGCTCTCTGAAACTTTGTTCACAACCTTTGTCCTACTTTAGTTTCTTCCCTTTTTTCATTACCTGAAAAAAAGAAAAACATTTGTTAATAGATTTAGAAATGAACCTATTTAAGACCACTAATTCTATAACTCCTTCAATATAGATGGAAGCTTCAAATCCATGATAGCCTTTACCTTCTATGGGTTGGCTTAGATTCCACGTTCACTGATAATATAGCCAAGGAACATTTTAGCACTAACTCCAAATGAGTATTTCTTAGGATTCAGCTTCATATCGTACTTTCTGAAATAAGAGAAAATCTCATCCAAATGCTTGATGTGATCAGTAGCCTTCATGGACTTTGTAATCGTGTCATTAACATATACTTCCATCATTAACTCGATCATAGTCTCATCCAGATGCTTGATGTGATCAGTAGCCTTCACTGACTTTGTAATCATGTCATTAACATATACTTCTATTATTAACTCGATCATAAGCTTGAAGACTTGATTGACCAATCTTTGGAATGTCGCCCTAGTATTTTTTAAATCGAATGGCATAACCTTATAGCAGCATAGATCTTGATCAGTGACAAAAGCTATTTTATCCCAATTTGATTCATGCATTCTTATCTGATTATACGATAAAAAAGTCCATAAAACTTAAAAGTTAGTACCCACTGTGAAATCCATTAATTGATTAATTTTCGATAACATGAAGTTATCTTTTGGGTATACCTTGTTGAGACCAGTGAAATTTATACACATTCTTCACTTTTTACTGGCCTTCTTCACCATTACCATGTTACTAATCCACTCAAGATAATAAGTCTCTCTGATGAATTTAACTCTTAGGAGCTTATCTACCTCTACTCTGATAGCTTCCCTTCATTCAGTAAAGCATCATCATGTGGATAGTAACCCCCAAACTCATCTTCATCAATAAACATTATAGAAATCGAGGCCATTTTTAACCTTTACTCAACTTTAACATTCATTACGTATGGCTCTACTGTTGAATTTGAAAGAGAGAATTGCGAGTAATTTTTTCGGGCTCTGTTCGAATTCCTGGCCAATGTCGGGCCACTCATGATCACAATGACATAATGGTCTATGTTGTTCCATTTCTGATTTCACTCAAGATCTTCAAGTCTGTCTTTATGTGTTATCTCAAATTCAGTAGGGTAATTGTTCATAACCAGGATTTCTAACTGATTTTGAAGACCAAAATACTCATTAGTCAGATGTCTTATATCTTGTTGGAATTCACAGAACTTTTTCCTTGCATTTTCTAGCTACTTCACTTTTATCGGACCGGGATTTAACAATAGAATTCCCTGTCTCTTAATCTCTTTTAATATCTACGAGAGAGGTGTATTCAAGGAAGCGAATTTTCTATGTTCCTATACTTGCACTACTTTTCTCATCTCATCTCTCTAAGGTGGCCTCTTTTCTCTTACAAAGTTGTCTTTCCTACACCTTTTTGGTCTAAAGAATTCTTACACACGATCCCATCTTTGACTCGTATAAGAGAATGTTGATCTTTCCCTTTTTATTTTTTGGTTTCACAAAACAAGTCATCTCTCTTGAGGAAGGTCCCATTATCTTCTCTTCTTTCAACTTAAGGATCACTTGGTCCTCTATTTCATTAAGTAACTTCTTTTGAGCCGCCTCATATGTAGTAACAAACAGCTTGCAAATTGCATACTATGCCTAATCTATCTTCAACCCTTGCTTTAGACCTTCTAGCTCTAAAAGATGGTAAAAGGGTCCTAACTCAGTTATCTCATCTCTTAACAAAACTCCTGAGGTTTTCTTTGTTTCCTTGTTTGAGTAACAAACAAAAAAAACCTCAGGGTCTTTGTACTAAAAATTGCTTCTCTAAACTCTTTCGTAAAAATATCATATAACCACTTAATGTCCCGAATACTCCTTAGAATTAAATTGACAAACCATTTTCTTGTTTGTCCCTCCAATATTAACAAGAATAAACAACACATTTGGTCTTCATTTAAATCTTGGATCAATATCATTTTCCAAAAGAAATCCATATTTAGAGATAGATCCATTAACTCAAGAAAGGGGTAATTTGAGGTATTTTCAACGTTCTGGGTAAGGTTAAGCTCAAAAGTCTCAGAGTAAAAGAAGACTTTGAATACGATCCCATTTGCAGGGTAGGCTTAGTGTTCTCAAACTATGGCCATCCTCTTTCACTATTTATATTCGTGACTAACTTTCTTACTAAAACTTCGACATCATTTTCATTGATAATGGCATCCCAGACTTTCTCCCGATGCAAATGATAGCATCCAGAGATTTCGCGCTCCCTTCTATGTTTTTGTTCAAGAATCCTTCTTATATCACCCAGATGCAAACTATCTTCCAAGGCTCTTTTATAGTTCATCTCAGGACTTTGAGAAAAATGAGTAGATTCATACTGACGCCTTTCATAGGTCTTAAAAGACGCATTCTCATTTCTACCTCAAATTACCTTCAAGAAGGGTTCCTCCATAACCTTTTCTTTTTTCTTTTTTGTGGTAGTACACCTCCTCTTAGGGACTTCCTTTCGCAACTTCTTGTTGTTTTTCATAACTCATTTCAATCATAGAGTACTACTTTTTACTATTTTTGTAGGTAATTTAAGACCAAATGTCCTATCTGCAACATTTTTCTCATTTTTGAAACCTTATTGATCAGCGTTTGGATTTACTGGTCTTTTTTGTGTGTTGCTTTTCACTACTCTTGAGCTATTGTATCAAGTGGATCACTTATTCAATTTCTCTGACACGTTGAGGTCTACAAGAAGGAGTGGCTCCTGAATTAGATTTAGGGCCCACATGGTCCAAAATCTCTTGTAACGCATTACGACCCTCATTAGCTGTAGTTGTTACATCCATAGAATCTCCTTTCAAGTTTTTTTGTTCTGTTGCGTGACTTCTAGTTGGGTAAACCCTTATTGTTGCCATTTTACCGCTAGATTGATGATTAACTAGCTTTTTATTCAAGTTTCTCATAGACGGAACCAAATGTTAATGTAAGAAATTGCGTCCTTGTGCAACCTCGTACACCAAGATCTTTATCTTCTTTATTCACGATTGTCTTTACCTATGATCATAGAAAACGATCAGGGATAAAACCAGTTTTCTGATAAAAATCCTTCGATACTTAAGTTAGTAAGGGTTTTACTTAGTAAAAAATCAAGAGAGAATGAAAGAGAGAAAAAAAACTAGAGAGCCAGTACAAAGAGTGAGAGAATATTTTTACAGATGATGAAATGAATTTTGTTGCCCATTATTTGGGGACTTGTCATATTTTGACCATTCTATTCTTAACTATCAATACGTGTTTTATTCTCATTGGTTCTCCTTAAAAGTTTATTACGCAAATCATGGGACGTCATGGTCATAGGAGTAGCTTTCATTCATATGTGTAAATAAGTACTCACAACTGATTATAAGGTTGGAGTAATCACTGTTAAGTAGTCTTGGGGTCTCAATATTGAGTCAAAATCTTTTATAGATTTATGGAGAAAACTACCAACCCTTGAAATACCATAGAGGGCCTGGACTGTAAACATAATTTTGGGGTCTTGATTAAATGATTACTGTAAGTCACCCGAAACATTTCTCCAATACCCATGGTCTCGGATGCAGTCGTAGATCAGGAAAGTCTCCATCCATGTATCGTTGTAGAAGGTCTCGAAATCATACTGTATAATCGGCTCGGGAGGAAATGTAAACCACAACTAGACCTAAGCTTCTGAACTAGGCTTCTGAAAGTTACCCAAGCAGATAAATTTCAAAGTCTCAGACTATTAATTACTATAAGATATCCGGAGGTGTTTTTTCAATATTCGAAATCTCAAATACATCTTTATGATAAGTTGGAGAAAACTGATACAAGTCAAATATTGAGCCTAAATCTTTAAATGGGACTCCAAAAAATTACCCAAAACAATATATAATAATATTCATATTCTATCATTTGGCTATAAATCATTGAATGCTTACACAAACATTGTTATTCATTTGATTTTTCGAATAATATAATATCAGTTTTGTTTGAGAATATAATATTTTTGCCATGTTATAAAAATAAAACTAAAATGTATTGAAAACATTAATTTTTAAAGAAACTCTCTTATTTTTTTTAATATTTGACATTTAATACTTCTAACAGTAGTTATATGACTTTAAAACCATAATCCCTGAATTTCAAGCAGAATCATAACAGTAAAAATCTTTTAATATCTAATTTGGAATCTTATATACATTTTGTTATGGTTTGAAGGCAGCAAACAAATGATTGTGAATGCTTAAACTTGTGAAAAAGTGTTGGGAGTCAACTGGACCTTGTGTTGCTAATAATTGTTATGAAGCATGTAAGGCGATGTTTGGATCAAATGCCCAAAGGGAATGCACAAAATTTATTCATTATTGTCATTGTCATTATACTTGTTAGGTCTTGTATTAATATTAAATAAAATTAATTTATGAAATTTAATATCTATTTTATTTCTTTTTTCTTT
Source organism: Trichilia minutiflora (assembly GCA_035590515.1). Lineage (NCBI taxonomy): Eukaryota > Viridiplantae > Streptophyta > Magnoliopsida > Sapindales > Meliaceae > Trichilia > Trichilia minutiflora. The sequence goes on along the minus strand of JAVXUL010119219.1, from coordinate 1,955 downwards.
TTTAATTCTCGTTAATATAATGGATGACTACAATGAAATAAATAAATGTACGAATAATAAACCATGTCGAATTGAAAAAGAAAAAGATTTATATAAGTTATAAAATGGTAGGTACAAATATATTAATACTTATAACTCGATTGGTAAAATAATATCTTTTTCTAAAAAAGTTTTTTTGTTTATCGCTTCATAAAAAAAAAATTATTACTAATCAAACTACTTAAAATTAGTGAATTTATCTTCAAAAGTGCTTTTAATTATATTTTTATAATAAAATTTAATAGAATTTCGTTACGTAACAATTATTTTAAAAAATAAAATAAAAACTTATTAAACAGGCTTAATTCTTTTAATAACCTTGTTAAGTTAATACTTCGATTTTTTACTTCACTAATTAAATGAATGGTATCTTGCGAACTCAGATAGTGTTATGCCTTTACTTAACATTAGCACAAACTGGAAGAGCATGGACAGTGTTTGGTATAATATTGGCCCAAAAGTGACAGAAAAGCCAATACAAGATCTAAGTCAAGAAATACAAGACAATCAAAAAGTAGTCCAAGTGACACCATGATCCATAAACTTTTTCGTCTCAGAAACGACAAGTAAAGTAGTAGCAATCTCTCATGATATAAACAGGCGTTTTGGGCTTTTGGCCCTCATTTGATTCTACGGAGCCGTGCGGTGAGCACAGAGCGAACTATTCTTTCACCTTTTACTAAAGAATACCATGTGCTCGCCGCTAAAAGCGGAATGCGCCAATTTTTGGAGTGACACTTCAAAAAGAAGTGTCATTTACCGATATCGGGTGTAAAGTTGATGAGAAATTTCTGTGCTTGAATGCTTTTGCTTAAATCAATTGTTGTTGGTTTGAATTGGTTAAAGAATTTAAAAATAAAATGTTGGTTTGAATTGGTTAAAGAATTTAAAAATAAAATGTTGGTTTTAATTGGTTAAAGAATTTAAAAATAAAATGCTGAAAAAATGTAATCGTAACTACAAAAAATCGTATGAATATAGAGAGTTTGTGCTTCAAATTTACTGGATGATTTCTGGTGATAAGTTCGATCACCATCCCACGTTTTATTCTTCTGATCTCTCTAGTATGAAGATGTCGTCTTTGTCATCTATTCCTATCCTTAAAAGTATCATCAACATATCAATGGCAATGAAATAAGGAACCAAAACACATATTCTCTCCGCAAAATTCAGAAAGTAGCCGTTTTGATAACTAATCAGAAAAGCGAAAAGAAAAGGATATGAAAGCTCCAGCCAACCATCAGAAACATGTTCGTTCTTCAACTGTTGTTTTCCAAACAAGTAAGTAAATGTGATTATATGTTAGGAAAGCCGAAAAATGTAACAATTCACAAAAAAGAAAAACAGAAATTTACCCGAAAGGTCACAAGTATCTCAGATCTCATGTGTAATAACCTTGGTGCTTTAGGTGAAAAAGTATTTTAGTAACGTCAACTTTTTCTAAGATTTGCTCATTTTTCTGTTAATGTTAAGAGTCGTTTGCTTGTTTGTTAAGAATAGCTACCTGTTCAGGAGTAATTGTTGATTTATCATAATTTATATCTAGTCTCTGCAAAATTCAGAACAAGAAACAATTCAACTACCACAAAAATTTTACAACTTATTTCAAAAATTCCTCGCATTGAACTTGATGGGATTCCAAAAATTCCTCTATTGATTCCTTCAATTTAAATCAACGCAACTCATTTCAAATTATTGATTATCTTCACTCAAATAAAAGAGTAAATTTGAAGTGGGCATAGCTTGAATAGCTTGGAAAAATTGTGTTTTGATCTGGGTAAGTGTCTTCTTCTCCTCTCCAACTAAACCAGCGGCACTTTGTTCTGCAACTTTAGCCATGGAAATGGATTTCAAGCTTGTCCTTTTGGTCCATAAACGTGTGGCTGGGATTAGTCTATGAGATTTAATCACTTTTG